>PQWD01013328.1:0-21706 GCA_019425675.1 Leucinodes orbonalis | reverse complement strand
GACGTATTGCGTACTTAGCTCATGGTCACATTTATTGAATCTCTTTTGCATTTCACTGGTTCACATATAAAATACTGGATCATTGCCAGATGTAAAGCATTTTGTACTTGCTGTGATAAGATCCTGCAACATCTAACACACGTCATGTTAATAAGATTTCTAAAATGTTCCATCAAGTAATCTTGGAAAAGGTCTTGTTTTTAAACTTTATTTTAAAAGGTACCTTTATTACAGCAACCTTATATATTATTTGGATCAAACCAGCACGCTTTTTTCATAATAATTTTATAGTTAATTTTCCAAATAAAAAATAATGCAAATAAATTATTTTTATTAGTTTGACTAACAATACCGCGATAAAAATTTTATTCATGAATGTGTTTTCTGATTTCCTAGGAATTTGTAATTCGTCGAGACACAATTAGCTTAATAAAAACATAACTATAGATTTGAGTGTAAAAGCATCAAGAAATTTTGCGATATCGAAACCAATACGGTTCTTTCAAACTAAAAACTCCATCTGAAACTAAATTGCTTGAACACGAAACATTTCTCCAACATATTGCAGCTCACATTTTCTAGAGTAAGAAAAATGGATGTAAGCGAGTCAAGTTGTACCTACACTAAGGTCAGTTTGTGACCCGCTAAAAATAACCAGCCAAATGTATTCCAGATTCTTTCACGTGGAATGTTTGTAACTTAAGGAATAGGAAGTGCATTCTATTCTTTAATCTTAGCAAAGACAAGCCATATATTAGTAAAATGCAAATACATTTCAAGTAACCAATAAAATTTTCAAATTCTTTTATATAAAAGGTCATGTGTTAGTATTAGTGTATATTGCTATCGCTCTAATTGGCTAACATTTTAGTTTTCTTTTATATTATTTGGTCTGCTGGAAGAAATCTCTTTTTAGAGATAAGCCTACCTGTACTTATTGTTTCTTTTTGTTACTTTTAAGTTGTCAACCTTTGTACGAAATAAATAAATAAATAAATAAAAGGAGGTACAAAAGTTTGACAAAAAGTTTGTAGTTGAGTAGGAATTTTATATTGTGTTCATACTTTTCTTAGTTTATAAACTTTCGATAGCTGAAGATCGCCCTTCACGATTCAAATGATCTTCGAAATTATTATCAATTTTTAGATCTCAATCGGTTTATAACAATTATATTGCTTTCATTATTGTAAAGGCAGAGCAGTAACAAACGAACTTCCATAAACTCTGAAAATAACCCCACGAGATAGCACAAAGTGAGTTTATAAATATATCCGAGACGTTACTTATCTTTGATTTATTATCAGAAACTAGATTAATTCGCAAGACAAATTTTCCCGAGCTATAACAATTTGCAAGATGATATCCGACAGTGAAATTATTACTTGTCAGATCTAGAAATTTAGGGACAGTGATATTGTTACTTCGGGTGATTTGGTTCTAGTTTCACTCCCGGGTAATTATGTTGTTATAATGAACTATCTTCTTGCTCTTGTCCAAATGGTTAATTAAGTTTGCAGCTCGACTTGGTGAAGTTAGTTTAAATCTCATGGATATTATATTACAGAATGTATATGAAATTTCAGGCTTCAATGAAATAGCTATATATAAATTAGAAAAGGAAATTATTTATAATAACTGTTGGTGGATTGCTTTGAAAAAAAAATAGTTAATTTTGACCACACAAATTCAAGATACGTCATTATCTTACTAATAATCCATCTTTTTTTAATTGCCGAAATGCTTTCGAAAATGCTTTTTGTAATGTTAACAGTATTATTATATTGTATGACTTGATTCTCCCGAAGTACCATGTAGGTCACTCAGAAATTCTTAAAACTCATTATGAAATATTGTTTCGTTCATTATGAATACATTTGTTTTGGACATTAATTAGTTTTAGTAACCAATGCTTCAGGCTTAGTTTGTAGTAAAATTCAAATTAACGTCTAAATGCCACCCATTAAGTTTTAATTTGCGTCCAAGCCAATGAGCTGTCCCGACATTTTCCTTTACGTCACGGGCAAGACCCAAGGACTAACGAATAAATTTTCCATTTTCTCACTTTCCTTGTTTCCTTTTATTTTTTCTCCCCACTTGTATAGCGGTTCAGCCGTTTTTGATTGTCCCCTTTGCTTTTTGTCCTTTGATAAAATTCTAATTTGGAATTAAGTAGGCGTTTAGAATGAGACAGTTAAACTTCGTTGTAAGGGGAATGTGTACATCAGTTTTTACGATGAATGTTACGAAGATTTAAAGTTTGGGGAGAAAGCGTATATTTTGAACGGAAAAGCACTAGTTTATTGCAAAATGGCATTAATGTTCCAAGCAATATTTTGACCTTTGCCATTCAATAACAGAAGCTTCAAATAAATCCAAGAAATCTAAAACCAACCTATAAAATCATTTTGAAAACATATACAAATAACAAATAGCAAACTGAGGTAATATGACTAGACGTACTGGAAAAAGTACTCTACAAGCTTTCTCTTGTGAATAATATCACACAGCAATATTCAAAGAACTTCTTCGAGCAGGTATGGTCAAGCCCTGTCTTTAGGAAAATTGCATGTAGCTTTGAATAATTAAGCATTTTTTATTCACTGTGAATTGTTTTCTTTAAAAAGGATTTTTCCAAAATAAAATTAGTTAAAGCTTTCCCTTGTTACATCAGCTACCTGCCAAATAAGTATCGTCCAAATCTGTCCAGCTTTTTTAGATATTATCCGGAAACACGAACAGTCAGTTTTTCAAATTGTTATTTGGGTGTACGCATCGTATTTACAAAATATGATTGTATATATATATATATGAAGAAATTATCGTTATTTTGATATATCAATATATTTATCTTATATTATGTAAAGACAATCTTAGCTTATGTATATTAGGTTGTTCCGATGTAATTGCCCTTATAATTAATACCATACAAACTTATTATTAATCTCAAACGTTATCCGAAACTTACCAAATACCTCATTAAGAGAATATACAAGAAACTGACTGAACACATCCTGATGTTACACAACTTATTACACTAATTAGTATAAGGTGATTGGTAAAGACAAGCTCGTAGCGGTTTTGATGTTTCATTTAGAGTTTCAAGATTCAGCATTTAATGTATGTTGAATAGTTTAATTTTATTAACTCTTCAATTTCTGTGATTATCTTATTCTTACTGTTGGTGTCTATGAATAAACAGCAAAATAGTGTCCACAAGAGATGTTGATTCTATCACACTTTACAAGCAAATCCATCAACAGCATGCTTACACTCAGTATTATACCTTTTCGGAAGTCAACATTATAACTGTTCTAAATTATCAACAAAATTAACTTTTATGAATACTATTTTCTGGTTGAAAAAAATTTATATTGAGACTATTACATACAATTGTTACATTTGAATACAAGCATAGGCCATTTGACATCTTTATTTAATATCTTAGTTATTTCATAAAAATATACGAGAAGTACTAGTACTAACCGGAAGCTTAAAGACCAACCATTAACTTTGTCTACAAATCAAAGATGGCGACACTGTTAAATGTCATTATGAGAATATGTTTATGTAAATGCATTACACAATTTATAAGTTTAAATATATAAACTAACATTACTTTATCATCTTGTCATGAAAGTTGTGCTGTATTTTTTTTAAGTTAATAAAGTGTTCAGGAAGGTCAGGAGGTTCCTTGGTGGTAAGCGATACGCCAGACCATAACAGAACGGCATTTATGGAGACCAAAATAGTAGACAGTTAAAATTAATCCCGGACAACAGATGTAAGATCTCTTTTACCTGGTAATTTTACTAGCTACAGTGCCCTCATCCCGAAACACAGAAGTGCAAAATACATCTATTTCACGGTGCGATATGTGGCACTGCGATATAGGTTGCCATGATGGATATAACGAGCTGCTGGGTGTTGTGATTCAAGATATTCATGTGAAAAGATATTGATGATGACAAAGAAACTGCTGTTACCCATTTGCAGAAAAGTTTAAAGTTTAAATTTGCCTTATATTTGTTATTTGATTTTGCTTTTATAAATTGGCATCTAAAACGAAATCTAATTAATAGTTAGTCAGTTTTTCATTGCACGTTAACAGGCCTCGGGGGCNTCAGCTACCTGCCAAATAAGTATCGTCCAAATCTGTCCAGCTTTTTTAGATATTATCCGGAAACACGAACAGTCAGTTTTTCAAATTGTTATTTGGGTGTACGCATCGTATTTACAAAATAGATTGTATATATATATATATATATATATATATGAAGAAATTATCGTTATTTTGATATATCAATATTTATCTTATATTATGTAAAGACAATCTTAGCTTATGTATATTAGGTTGTTCCGATGTAATTGCCCTTATAATTAATACCATACAAACTTATTATTAATCTCAAACGTTATCCGAAACTTACCAAATACCTCATTAAGAGAATATACAAGAAACTGACTGAACACATCCTGATGTTACACAACTTATTACACTAATTAGTAAGGGTGATTGGTAAAGACAAGCTCGTCGGTTTTGATGTTTCATTTAGAGTTTCAAGATTCAGCATTTAATGTATGTTGAATAGTTTAATTTTATTAACTCTTCAATTTCTGTGATTATCTTATTCTTACTGTTGGTGTCTATGAATAAACAGCAAAATAGTGTCCACAAGAGATGTTGATTCTATCACACTTTACAAGCAAATCCATCAACAGCATGCTTACACTCAGTATTTATACCCTTTAATCGGAAGTCAACATTATAACTGTTCTAAATTATCAACAAAATTAACTTTTATGAATACTATTTTCTGGTTGAAAAAAATTTATATTGAGACTATTACATACAATTGTTACATTTGAATACAAGCATAGGCCATTTGACATCTTTATTTAATATCTTAGTTATTTCATAAAAATATACGAGAAGTACTAGTACTAACCGGAAGCTTAAAGACCAACCATTAACTTTGTCTACAAATCAAAGATGGCGACACTGTTAAATGTCATTATGAGAATATGTTTATGTAAATGCATTACACAATTTATAAGTTTAAATATATAAACTAACATTACTTTATCATCTTGTCATGAAAGTTGTGCTGTATTTTTTTTAAGTTAATAAAGTGTTCAGGACGGTCAGGAGGCTTCCTTGGTGGTAAGCGATACGCCTGACCATAACAGAACGGCATTTATGGAGACCAAAATAGATAGACAGTTAAAAATTAATCCCGGGACAACAGATGTAAGGTCTCTTTTACCCGGTAATTTTACTAGCTACAGTGCCCTCATCCCGAAACACAGAAGTGCAAAATACATCTATTTCACGGTGCGATATGTGGCACTGCGGTATAGGTTGCCATGATGGATATAACGAGCTGCTGGGTGTTGTGATTCAAGATATTCATGTGAAAAGATATTGATGATGACAAAGAAACTGCTGTTACCCATTTGCAGAAAAGTTTAAAGTTTAAATTTGCCTTATATTTGTTATTTGATTTTGCTTTTATAAATTGGCATCTAAAACGAAATCTAATTAATAGTTAGTCAGTTTTTCATTGCACGTTAACAGGCCACTCGGCGGGCTAGTTCCGTCTAATTACACAAACAGTCCAAACTCGCCGCGTGTTTTCTCCAACGCGAACCACTAAAACTTTATATTGGAACTGGAAATTTCCTGACTCTTTGGTATACGAGAAACAAATGCATACGTCAGCGGTACTGCACTAGTCGGATGGTCAAACAAAAATGAAGTTTTAACAACTTGCAAACAGCTGAATTGTTGCTGGTAGGGAGTTTATTCTGTACTGGTTTCTGTTATTTACCATCGGTATATAGATGAATCGTGGAAAATTTAATGAAAAAGTTAGAAATGTGAATGCAAGGCAAGCAGATACAATATTTTTTTCATGCATTGATAAAATGAACGTTTAATTTAATATAACGTTTATTCAGCTTATGCTGAAGCACTTATTTTTAGAGTACACTTTTTTATTTTAATAAAATTTTGTCTTGTCAAATTCTAACAGCAGTGAAAAGTAAACTTAAACTAAAATAAAGAACTATTTTATCAACGACATCTTTTTCAAAATTTGAATGATACTTGTTATTATTTTATGGTTACAATAATTATATACAGTTACGCTTTGTGTCAGAAAACCAAATACATGTGATGGTACCAAAATTATTTTTTTCGCAAATACCAAACACGAAAGTTTCTTTCATAAATAACATCTAACATAACGGAAAACAAGCCAAACTAACAAAAGAACATTGAAATATAATATCTTGTTCGAACTTAAACGCCATCTTATACAGTCATGTAACGCGAGCGAAACTTGAATTTGTCGTACATAACTTTGCACTTATGAATCTAATGTGAAAGCCTACGAGGGCTGGAACTCCATACGAAAACGATTCGAACATTTTGTATTACAACTAGGAACGTAAAGCGTTTCATGAATTATACACAGGCATTACTGAGTTCATATGGTTTTACAAAATGATCAGGAAGGTATCTTGGTCTATAGAAATTACCTTTTGAATTCACCGCACACAATTTATACTACGAAAACGACAGAGCGATAAAAACTTCTGGACCCCATTTTCGTTATTTTTATATTTATTGTGTCTCAATAGTACATCAATCACTTATTCATTCGATAGATTTTGATTTTTCATTTTCATTCTATTATACAATTATCATTAACATTAAATATGTACCGGAATAATTAAGAGTTGAATGATAAAGTGCCTCTTATATTATACTATGAAGAGAATGCTGTAAATGGGTCGTCACCACTGAACAATACTGTTGCTTGCGGACTATTTTCTTCCGCATCTTATGCATGTCTTCTCCGACGTTGGTGCTTTTACAAAAACCTATGTCTATTCAATCTCATAAAAGTTAATATTATTTGATAAAGAATAACAGAAAAAACGGAATCCCTAGCCGAATATGAGTAAAATCATCATCTTCGTTCGTAGTACTCGTATAATTAGAATTGAACTTCACAAGGTAAGTTCGTTTAATTCTCAGTTACATCATGGATTCTACTTGGATTTTTCAAATATATTTTAATACCAACTTTAAAATTATCATATCATACACAAAATCCACAAATAACATTTCAACAACACAGGAATATCAGAACGTATTACCGTTGCCGTGTTACCAACGAATACAACCGATTCTTACAAAGTTGCACTGGCCAAATCCCGCGTATTTTATTTATTCTATATTGGAATTGACGGGGATTTGAATTGGTAAAGAGGCGGAACTCGCCTGTGTTGGTTGGAGATAACCCAGCGTGTCGTCTCAGAGAAATTTGGAATTTACACAAGTCAACTTTGGCTGTGCGGTTACCGGCATTGCATTCACTGTATTGAAATACAAAATATAGGATCGCGTTTGTTACTCGACAAAGTTGGCCGATATCTGAGATAGGTTTATAGGACGGTTTTTTTGTGTTTTGTTAGAATATTGTTCCATGCAATATGAAATAACAGCACAAACTATACCTATTCACTGAATTTTAACTTAAATATGTACTCGGAACTGTAAAAAAAATCCATACATAATAAAAATATTCAAATAGGCTTTGTTTTGTATTTCAGTTTAAATCTCTGCAATCCCCATTTTGTTATAGAGCAGTTGCTCTAACAATATTATATATTTGCGTCGTTTGAGTTATTTAAATAATATTTTTGTTATTGCAGTTAAAAAGCAACTATGAGAGTTGAGAGTCAAATTAGGCACTTGAAACTCCACGCAGACTAGGAAAACTTCGCCAGTCAAATAATATATTTTGGCAAGATGCCGAAGTATCCGTTGAAATACAATAACATTGCTACGAAATGAATTTAAATGAACTTGTCTGAAAATTACACACAGTACAGTACAGTTTTTTAAATACTTAATGAACTATAGAATAAGTAAGTAGCACCTGGGGGGTTGCCACCATCACTTAAAACAGTGTTACAATAATATTATTTCGTCTTTTCTGGTACAAAAATGCTGACGTTATTATAACAATACCGTTTTAAGAGATGGCGGTAACCCTCCTGTTCCGCATACAGTAATGAAACTAAAGAAATATCTTTAGAAATACCTCGATCTCTATTTATGTATCTCTTATCGACACTCGACTCAAACATCCGAATAATATTTTCAATGTTGTAGTTATGTTTCGCTGTAAACTTTCGCAACCAAATAATAGACTTAGTTATAAAGAAAATTAAAATATCACTGGGCCCCTCTAAATATCCCGATATTTTGCTTCAGTTATCCATTACCTATAGTTAATTGACAAGTCCATCGGATTCGTGGGATCTCTATGCTTGTTTTAGGTGTAGCCTGCATGATTTCAAATTTAGAAATGTTTTGTGTGATATTATATTATAATGCACTCGCCAGATACTTATTCGTCTCCAACACAAAAAAACGCATATGATGCAAAACTTTATCTTAAAATTGCATTTATCAATAGAAATACTCAATTAATATTATTACGAAGACTATAAAACAAGAAGTTGACCGAGTAATCATGGCATCTTTAATATTTACCATATTAGCAGTTATAATTCGTGCTTTGTGACGAGCTCAGGGTTGTGAATCGGAAATCATTAAAAATATCCTTAGTGGGTTTGCTGAGAGAGATATTTAGATATAATGAAAGTAACAGACGCAACTCGCCTACTGTTGGGCTATCTGTGACTTTTTGTGGTAATGTCTGTTTATGTGTCTCTTCTTGAAATTTCCTACTTGTTATAAAATGCTCAAGTTAACATCGTATCCAAGTGACAAAATATTGTTAATATCATTGGCGTCAACGAAATACATTCAGTTTATCGGGGTCTGTGCCTGACGACATCTTAATCTGCCGTCGCGGTATCTGGTCTCGCATTTAAATATCGCTTTGGAGCCGGCATGGCTTATGGAATATATTTGGAGGGCGTACCGTTTATTTTGAATGCGAAATTGGTTATATGTATATCTCTATACTAATATATAAAGCTGAAGAGTTTGTTTGTTTGTTTAAACGCGCTAATCTCAGGAACTACTAGTTCGATTTGGAAAAATCTTTCAGTGTTAGATAGCTTATTTATTGTGGAAGGCTATAGGCTCACGCTACGAGTAATAGAAGCGGAGCAGCAATGAAGAATGTTTCAAATCGGGGGTATTTTTTTCTTACTTGGAGCTTCCGCTGCGTACGCTGAGTAAACGGTTAAAGTTTTACAAAAGTCATGTATGAGAGTATTGTTCTCCTTTTAAAGGTCTACAAAAAAGTCCGCGACAGCATATGTCTATCTTTTAAGGTTAGCTCACTATAACATATTTTTTGCTAAAAAAATTCTGAAATTGACCCGGAAACTTTTAAAGTATCATTATATTATATTTAAATCGCTAAAGTCAATAGTGACAATGAAAATACTAATCAGGTATAAACTGTCAAAATGAAATTTTATATAAAAAATATTATTGTTATACTTTGGTTTCATAAACCGTGTTGAGAGACAAATATTTATGATAGAAATATTGACTGACAGACCACTGCCAATACTCAAATAACATGATTTCACTTATTTTTGGACTGTAAATATTTCAGAATAAAGTTCGCAATTCAGTGTTACGCTTTCCAACGTATACGTTAACTTATAACTATAACTTGGAAATAAATGTACGGAGAAGTTGGAAAATTCATTACTCATACTTGACTGGCAAAATATGGCATCGAAACTGATTCAGCGAATGGAATAGATAAGGTATACAGCTTACGGTTGGGTTTTAATCTAGAACCGGTAAGCTGACTTGCTATTTTAAAATTTTGCCTTTGAAGCATGTTCTCGACTTAGGGATGACTAAAAATAACAATTTTATAGATGTGACATAAAATGAAACACTTGTTTTGTTTATGCTTCCAGCATTTTTTTATTATTCCTGTTTTAGTATTTAAATGGTCCACGTCGTAAGATGTCTTTAAATATCGTTTAAAATCAAATTCTTACTAAGAAAATCGATTTTACAAAACATGATGCTCTCCAATGAATCAGAGCTGACGCGAGGCGCATTTTTCGTATACACTTTTCTTCAATTTCAGTTTCTTTGACATAGATCTAACGTCTGCCTTCACCTTCGTTTGAATAGTGTTCCGTGTAGTACACTCAATTCTAATAGCTTAACTACAAAGTTGGATTTTGGTTGTAGATTTCACAATGGAATTCGTTCCACGTTCTGCGATCCCGTGACGGGAATGCGTCGGGTTTGCCATTTGATCGTATCTGTGTGAAATGGTTTTTTTTATTCTTTTTCTTTAACGCCTGCGCCGTCAGTGTTATTTGTCAGGTCTTCTTGCGATGCAGCATACATTTCAATTGAGGATGCGATGCATTATTGTATATATTTTGAAACCTAATAAATACTTTGAATGATTATATAATCAGAATACTTTGATGTCCAATTAAATAGTGATCACAATGATTTGAAGTAATTATGATATTGTCAACGTTTCGTACTGTCACTAGTCTGGCTTACAAATGTATTATGCAGATCATCTTGTATATGTTTCTTAGAAATCTTTCAAAATTCAAATCAGCTTGAAAGCAGACTTAAGTGATATCCATATCATTATGGAACTTACTGATGCATAATTTGTAACATGTAGGTAGCGTGGTGATTTGGTACGACCGTTATATTTTTATTGCCAGACATTGTAAGCGAGCTTTTATCTCTGTGCGAGGCAACTCGTACATCTATATTATTAGTATTTGGTCAGCTGCGCTTCTCTAATTAAACTTTTAAGTAAGTGTTAGCAGTAGTGGACTATTAAGATTGCAAATTATTATGATGATGAATGGTAAGTGTCAATTATCATAATCCAATGTACCATTGTACGTAATAATAATAGATTCATCAACTGTACTGTGTCAGTTATATAGTAATGCAGTTGATGTAATCTAGCATAGAAAACAGCATACCATTAAAGCTTTAGCAGTGAGAAATGGAGGTGATAATGAGCTTAAAAATTATTACGCAAGGTACCTTTAGGTAAATAACAACAAAACATAATAGCAAACAAATTGTTAGCAGCGGTGCATTTTAAGAGCGAAGAAATATTAAATATATGCCTAAATGCTTCAAAGAATAACCATCAAGCAAATTTGAATAACCAGCAGAGCCATTACTTTGAAATTCGTTAGCAATAATGATAATCAAAACATTAATAATTCTAACTTCTACTTTACAGCCCACCTCGACTTTTTTATTACCAGCGCAATAGCTTTTGGTTGAAACAGACTTTACCAGAAACTTGAGCATTTTACGCTCCCATATTTTTTGTGGGCTGTTTTGAAATATATCTTTTGGCATAAATATAGCCATTAAAATGAGTGCTCATAATAAATGTTGGAGAGGGTATACAGTGAATTTAAGGATACCTTGAGCTTTGTGCAACATTGAACCTCGGATCAGAAGTACATTGGGAATCTGTGTTGCCATTATTTGACAACTGTTTAATAAAACTACTTTAGTGATGACAGATCATCACATTGCGATAGTTGCATATCCTAAACGATTGATTTTATGAGCCGAACTTATGTATACATTTTTGTACTTCATTGTGTTTAATTTTATATCGTTGACATCGTTAATTTAGAAAATATAGGTACTGTGTGTCTCAAAGCCCAATTTATAATTAATTTAGTTCAAATGAGCACTAATCAATTAATTTTAATCTTCCGTAATAAACAAACGTACCAAACCAACCAACTAGTACTTTACTTGGACGGACATTTAAAAACAAACTAAGAATCTTTACTATAGCCAAAATATATTTCGAAATAAAAACACAATGGCTAACTAGCAGAATTTATTTTGAACGTTGCTCCCGGGCTTTTCATATAACATTTTTACCCGTCGAGAGTAGCACTAAACAATGCAGTTTTTTCATATTTGTGTATATATGGATACAGCATTGTGTGTTACAAAAATACAACTGGGATAAGCCTCCATAAAAACTGTTGCCAATAAGAGGTCGAACCTATTATCGCAAAAAGATCTATAAATAATTTATTGTTGTCCAAAAGTTTTCACTCGTCATTCAGTCGAGAGCGTATTAACCAAGATAATACTTGAATTGAGGCCCGAAAACTGAAGACTGCCTTGATTGTACTGATGTAATGATGAATGTTTTTGTCACCTATTAATGAAAACAAATTAAATAAAAGTATAACATTAATAAATAATGGGTGACAATAAAATTATTGTTACGATTTGTCCTTATTATGGTTTCACAATAAAAAAAAATAACTATGCAATTTAAGTTGATTATCAAAGTTATGTCTTGAATATAATTAAATAACACATATTTTATTTGTTTCAGATGTTGCCCCGAGAGCCAGCTGCATCCGAATGACAACAGAAATGAAAGTGAAATAAAAATGATAACATGATGAAATATGCATCTAAACGAACAGTTTCACAAAGCACGAACTAAGCTCAGTGATTCGAGCATGTGTCAAAATGTAAACATACAATGTAACGCAACTAAAAGATTTAAACATCCCGCCCAAAGAGTGTTATGTTTTAATGTATACTGTTTTCTTATTGTGACGTTTCTATCTCTAAATGCAGTTAATTCTAATACAACAAATGAACCGCCATATAAGTAAGAAAGTTAATTCTAATAAAGCATTTAATTTGAAAGAAAATCAAAAAGATCAACCCAGTGATGATAATTATGAAGACCATGATCCAGTGCAAACAAGTGAAAATAGAGATTACACAAAAGTCAATTTTGATCACAATCCTTACTACAATGAACATTTTGTACATAACAAGTTTTATAATAGTGAAAACAGTGCTTATAGCAACTATGAGGACTACAAGAACTTTTTTTTGAATCCTTCTAATCCTATTCCTAAATCAAATGTGAAATTTAAGATAAGCAGTAGAATAGTACAGACTAAATACGGAAAATTACAGGGCATAGTATTGGCTATGGATGAGCACAGATATTTGAGTCCTCTTGAAGTTTTTTTAGGTGTGCCATATGCAACACCACCAGTTGGATCCAACAGGTAAATAATTAATTAGTTATATATTTAATCTGAACTGGTAGATGATATCATTGTAGTTTATCATAAAATAAGAATAATGTTTAATGTGGATTATGTGGCCTGAACATAAACGAATTTTGTTTTTTATTTAATTTTTTCCAAAGCCATTTTAAATATAGTATGCCATAGCTGTCTGAATAATTTGTCTTTCTCCTTCCTCTTATTTTTATGTTTATTTAATTATTGATTTCATTTGTTTGCAATTTTGCATTTTAAACATGTATAAATACTACAGGTAAGTTTTTAATAAATCTTCATGTTATGATTTGTAGGTTCAGTCCTACAAGAACTCCATCCCCATGGGACGGAGTGAGGGTGTCAGATAGGCCGGGTCCCGCCTGCCCTCAAAAATTGCCAGATCTGGACGACGAAAGGACCATTTTAGAAAAAATGCCTAAAGGCAGAGTAGAATATTTAAAAAGACTGATGCCTTATCTTAAGAATCAAAGCGAAGATTGTCTATATTTGAACATATTCGCACCTTTGCAAAGTAAGTAAACACGATTTGTATGGGTAATATTTGCATGCAATTAAAACAATTAAAATATATTCGTCAAAAATATAGAAAGCGTCGGTGGCTCAATGGTGTGGAATTTTGAGGTTCAAATCCTGCCACGTACCACTGTGTTTTCGGATTTTCGGAAAATATATGTACGTTACCCGACGCTTTTACGGGGAAGGAAATCATCGTGAGGATACCTGCGCACGCCTGCGAAGAGATTCAAAGGTTGTGCGTGAAGTCGTCCAACTCGCACTGGGCCCGCGCGGATGACTAAGGCCTAATCATCCTATTCGGGTAGGCTCGTGCCTCTCGGTGGGGACGTTTAATGAGCTGATGATGATAGAAGAATGCCTAAATAGAATAAAATTTAGAAGGTATAGACCCATTCTGATTGAAATATTGATAATATTTTAAGTAACCGAACATTTTGATGTAACTTATATGAATTATTTATTAAAATAGCATTAGACATGCGTCTTGTAATATATCTCAAAGTCCAAATTTCATCAAAATGACATGAGTCATTACTATAAAAGGTGATGATGGTAATATTGTGAAATAGAAAAACCCTTTTAATATTCAACAGCGATCGTCTTTGTCCTTTTGTAAACGCAATAAACCTTTCATAAGGGTCCTTCATGAGGGTCAACAATGTACTTGAGCTCTTCAGTAGCTAATATTATGTATTACAAAACATATAAAAGTGAAATTGCTGGGCTTCTGTTTAATTTCAATTAATGTCAATTTCTTTTTCAAAATTACAATTTCATTTACAAACATTTAAAACAACACTAAAACCATTTTTTAGCTCAATTGTTGCAGTAAATAGTATCAAAAGATTTTATCATTTTTATTATTGAAACAGATGTTTAATATTTGGGGATTGTTTTATAATAACGTATTGTAATACATATAAAAATATACTTTTCTACTTTGTAAAGTGTTACAATATTATGTTCATCACCTTTATTCTAACTAACTAATGCATTTATTATACCCAAGTTGTGCTTTACACATTAAAATTCATTTCAGTGGATGAAACGAAACTTGCACTGCCCGTGTTAGTATATATCCACGGTGAGAGTTATTCGTGGAGTTCAAGCAATCCATACGACGGTGCTGTGCTCGCCAGCTATACGGATTTGATAGTTGTTACGTTGAACTTTAGACTAGGCGTTTTAGGTAAGTGTTAAAATGTGTTGTGTGTTCAAACATGCAAAATTGTAATATGAACATCGAGTTCAAGAGTAATTTTAGTACAAATTAATAATAATGCTTCTAGTAAATGCATAATGCGTATACTGTCATGTTTCTAATATTCTAGGTGAAAATTAATACAATTCAATTAACATATAAATACAAGATTATCGGTTGCATTATCAACAGAACATATCAATATTAACAAATGATAACGATATAAATATCAAGATTAGTAATATTAAATAACAATTACAATAATTTTATTAATAAATAATAACGAAAAATTCTCGAACATCAAAAAGAAACCCCCTTTCATCTTTTCAAACAGCCAAGTTACTGTCTACAGGAGGCATCATCAGATTCTTTAAACTTTTTCTTTTTCACAAGTCCCATTCCAAAACATTTTGAACAGCACACCGAAAACTTTCAAGTCCTTGAAATTTTTTCCTAACGGGTTCATATTTAATTATATCAAAACCTATTCTTTACATCTATTTGAGGTTTTATTTATGCAAAACGCAGAAAAGAAGTTATTTATTTATTTTTCATAGCAATTTCTGTCTAAATAATATTGCAAGAAAAATAAATATTATAGGATCCGAAATAAAATATAAGATGCTTAGTTTGTCATTTATACATAAAATGTGTCCTGAAATGACAGCTGCTTTTTATAATTTAAGTTCGACAAACATCTTTTTGTCTACAGATATCAGTGTTTTAATTTAAAAAAATAATTTATTAATTGAGTTACGTAATTGAATTATTATGCATAATTTCTGGATTGTATTCCATTTGTTAATTGCGGAATTAATGGTGGAAAAACCATTTCAAAACACAAGCTATGCTTTTTTCCTATCATAATGGCTCTGATGTCAGAAACGATGATTTTCCTTACAAAATCTGACCCAATTTTAACACATCTTGTTGTTAGCGGGACTCCATCCGGTTTTTTTTATACGTCCATGTCCGGGACAGAAAAAATTACGTGACATTTTTGACTAGCTTATTAACCATGTACGGAATAAATTACGCAATTGGGTTTCTCTCACTTCGTCAAAAGGTACACAAATGGTCATCGTACAAATCTGCAAGTCAAATTCCGAATACTCGTACTCTCTTAGGCACTTTCTAGAATTGCAACCGTTCGTAATGAACAGAACTTCGCTTTTGCAGGCGTTTGTTTTTTTTTTTTTCTCCAACAAGTCTGGAACGAAACAACTGTAGCTACAACCTGTACATTTCGTTTCGATTATTTGAATAGAAATGCACTCATCGAATTAAAATTGCCCCTTGAGAGACCTCAAGTTTAAATACAAATTGGAAACGGGATTTAAATCTGAATAGATCGTTCGAGACTGTTTTGAGTAAATGCGAACAGTTAACAGTTCAGTGTTTTGTGCGACGACTTTTGCGATACTGTATTTGAACGTTCCAGAATGTACGTAAACTACTGTTTGTTTTCCTTTATATGAAATTGCGTAAACATTAACCGAACTTCCATGAAAGTAGGTGTTGTTACGGTATACAACTTCTGACTGTAAGAGTAGTACAATGTGTTTGCAAAGTTGTTTAACTTTAGAATGACAACACAAGTGCTTAGAATACCACATGAAACTTCTGCATCAGTACTATAAAATAGTCAACAATTATTTATATAAATTCTTTCAATTCGATTATTAATGAATTAAATAAATACATTGACCGATATTAAAGCATTTAAACTTTTGATAAGATAAAAACATCATCAAAACACGAAAAATGAATTTACACATTTTAGACGAATAAAAAGCAACACCACAAAGACCCTTAACAATTTTAACTTCGCAAACGAAATTAGCGTGGAAACTTGCGCGTCTTTCTTTTTCGTTGAAGTTCCAAGTTTGCGAAGTACTAATGGAGGTTGTCGTTGCAGGTTTTTTAAATGCAAATCCGGCTCCCAATTCTAAAGCACGTGTAGCCAACTACGGCCTGATGGATCAGATAGCAGCGTTGCACTGGGTGCAGCAGAATATAGCCTTGTTTGGAGGTGATCCAACTAACATAACACTTATGGGCCACGGATCGGGCGCCGCGTGCATAAACTTCCTCATGATATCACCTACTGTTATGCCAGGTGCGTACTTTGAACTCGATTATGTTGACATATTAGGATTAGATCATATAAGGTGCTGGAAGCTATTTGATAAAATATGAATCGCCTAGCTTTTAAATAAAACTAACATATGTTAATATTGAAGGTGCTTATATTAAATGAACTATATTGTTTCCATGAAGTGTGTTACACTATTTTTTCGTCATAAGAAATGAAGACACTTGCAGTTACATAACAAAATTAAGAATTAACGCCACCATTTCAATTTCTTTTTATATATACTTCATTTGATAACTATTGACGAATAACGTCAAAGATTCGTAAGTGTATTAATGAAAGTGAGGACATACATGGCGTGTGCTCAAAAAGTTTTAGGGTTTGCTGTATCTTCGTATTCTGTTAATAAATTTTGGATAATAATCCTTTCATTTGGGAAACCTGTTGACCAGGTTACTCTTAGATACAGTAAATTCTTTTATAAATTTCCTCATTGTTCCAGGTTTATTTCACAGAGCAATACTTTTATCAGGATCTGCACTCAGTTCGTGGGCTATAGTCGACGACCCAGTCTACTATTCGTTAAAACTAGCAAAACACATGAATTGTAGCATACCAGAAGATCTGACTAAAGATCACGAAGTAATAGTAGATTGCTTAAGAGAAGCATCGATAGAAGAATTACTATCAGCAGACATATCGCCTCCTAACTTCCTAACAGCATTCGGGCCATCAGTGGATGGTGTTGTTATCAAAACTGATTTTGGAAAAGATTTCTTGACCATGTATTCAACCGGTGATTTCCCAAGTTTCGGGCCGCTTAATAATATGAACATGAATTTGAACGTTCACAAAAAGAGAAGTGATAGTGGCAGAAGATTGTTCCAAAACAAATATGATTTGTTGTTTGGCGTTGTCACCAGTGAGGCACTTTGGAAGTTTTCGGCCCACGATGTACAAAATGGGATTGAACCTGATAAAAGAGATCGAATGTTAAGGTAAGTCTATGTAAATGTTACAAAAGTTTGTTATAAAATAGCTTTTATCTAAGAAGAATACCTAATTTTAAACTCATTTCGTATAACCAAGCCAACAATGACGACTTATCTCTTGTACTGGTGAAAAAGTGAAAAAAACACTTATTCACCAGTACAAGAGATTGACGTATAACTAAATACATATGTATACCCTTTTGTGAAATTCCTCCTGTTTACCTTTTCGTATGTGCTCTTATATTTCTTCATTTTTAATTTAATGAAATTTATCCTACTACATATTATATGTCCCCCATTTTAGATCCAAGTCAGATAAAATATATTTATCAGACTCACGTTTTGGTTGTCTCAGCTTGACATCTTAAAATAAACGCCTATATATAAATGACATTTCGAATGTTAACCTTCCTCGAAGGTTCTATAACAAATGTATTTACAGAACGTACGTGAGGAATGCATATACATACCATCTGAGCGAGATATTCTACACAGTCATCAATGAATATACCGACTGGGAAAAAACGGTAGAGGTTTGTTTTGATATACAATGTAGGCTTTATTTATAAAGCTGCTAAATTTGATTTTGTTTTTTTGCATGTTTATAGTCTATTGTACATGTAGATTTGTTTATTGTTCTCATATGTTTCTGATTTTTTAAACTTGCTACTTTGTATTCAGTTAGGTTTTGCTATGATGTTTTTACGTCTGCTATTTTAGAAGGAATTGAATGTTGAAAACCTTAATCAACTGTTAAATGAGTCTTATCAAATTGAACCACTTTTGTTAACATATTTGTTAACAAGGTTTCTTTTAAATAACTTATAATTCTCTAAGTGTTGTTATACAATTTACAACAATATTATGTAACTTTGTATATTAAATATGTGTTAGGTAGCAGGCCTTGTACCAACTTAAACTGGTGAGATAGTGTTCATTTAGTTATGTTTACAAAATTATCATAGTATAACTACCAGTTTCAATTGGATTGCTTTGCACTAATTTTCCGGAAGCATGAATTAAAGCCACAGTAAATCTGATTTCTAGTTGACTAAGTAGTCGCCAAATTAGTCTTGTTGTTCCGTTAACTAGTTAGCTGTAACACGGATTAGATTAAACCACAGACATCCGAATATACAATTAGACTGGACAAGCCGCCAAGTTTATAGGCAGTCCCAGTATCGCAATTTCTTTTCGGTTCTTACCTGTGAAAAGTTATTCTATTACTTGGTAAATTTACTGATTCATTGCGATGATGGCATGTTACAATTGCACAGGATGGCATTTTGGGAAATAACGGTAATTTCTTTTTATATTCGTGCGTCTTGACTAGTCTCACAGAGCGTAAACTGGCAGCCAGTGTATGCTCGTTGAGCTTACATTTGTCGCACTTAAAACGCGGCTTGCCCCATCTCCTGTATTGGGAAATCTGTGGATTAAACTATTATCATAATTTAGATCTTCTATTATTCATTAAGATTTGAATTCTAGTCAGACGGAAAGTAAACGGATCAAGCGTAGCAATATAGTTAGCTTTTGTTATAGCTGTCGAAGTTTATATGGCAATCGGAGAGCCTTTATTTATTGATAATGCATATTGGCTATGCACAAAGGTAAGCTACACTGGCTTTATGTTCTATCCAGTGGACAGCTTTAAATATAAACAGGCAATATATAAACAGGCGATATATAAACAGGCGATAGCCATGAGACTTTAAAATCTCGAACAATGATTATTAGGTCTTTGACCATTGATGCTTTTAACATATTTGTGATATTCGTTGTAGAACATTTAAGAGGCCATATATCAGTTTTCAAAGATCGAGCTCAATCGAAAGTAATCTAAAAATGTTGATTTATTGATCTATAAATACATACCTTCATGAAACTAATTTGTTTTAATTTGATACGCGTCTTAGATAACAGGTTTTTGACAAACACAAACAAGCGTTCTTAAAAAAAACCGCTTTTCCTAATACCTTCGAAACAAGCTATAAATCAAATCGAAAACAACCCAGTAAGAATGGTATTACCATTCATGCATTGTTTATTCATTTGTTTTTAATCCAATCCTGAAGCGCTTTAACATAATCTACTGTTCCAGAACCCAATAAACACGCGGGATGCGACTGTGGCGGCGTTATCTGACGCTCAGTACGTTGCGCCATTGGTGCAAAGTGGGGATTTACTGAGTGGGGGCCCTAAGCCTGCTTTGAGCGAGGAGGACGGCCCGAGGAGGCCGACGAAGACCTTCTTCTATGTGTTCGATTATCAAACAAAAGACGGGTATTATCCACAAGTAAGTGCAATTCCTTTAATATTCAATTTTAGTAGCTGTAAATAGAGTTCAATTAATTGATACTAGTTTGAGAATTTGTACGTATACTGTGTTCGATTCTCAAATATTGGACTGGTGGAATCCACAAGTGCAGTTTCTTTTATGTTTAATTTTAATAGCGGTAAATCGAGTTCAATTTTATTGATTAGTAGTATAGTTGTAGGGAACTCAAATATTTGATTATATAAAAACTTTTGCCATAAGTCACCGATACAAAAACAACGTTGTGATGTTCGTTCATAATGTTTATAATTAATTATTCAGTTGTCCTTTTTCTTTCCTTCTTATTTATAAATTAATTGGAAGTATATATGTTGTATACTGATATATATAGAAATTCTGATGTCAACTATTATGTATGGTATTCATGGTATACAACAAGTAACGTACTCGTACCACTACACTTACCAACCAAATAGTAAATAACTGTAATGGTAACGAAACCCAGCAAATTTATAAATTTATAAGTATTCAGGTCGTAATTTATGCAATAAAATGTTACTCCATCATACATGATATACCAGTGCGCTTCAAATGCGGTTTTGTTATACGGTTTGTGGTTATTTATATTTATAGGTGTATTTTGATGCGTTTAGTCGAATCGGATGATAATGTAAGTAGGTATTAGAATAGTTATTCAACGGATGGGTGACCATAAAAATGATGTCGAGCGTGTATAAAAATTATGCTTTGGAAACTAGTTTTTGTTCTCAGCATGTAGGGACTTTATCATCAGGTTCGCCTGGTAGGTTATGACTGGGGTGACTGCAATCTCTTCAAACAGTATTGTTATAATGATACGTCAGCATTTTTGTACCAGAAAAGACGAAGTAATATTATTGTAAAACTGTTTTTAGTGGCGGTAATCCCTCAGATCTATTCATAGCTACAAGATGTCCTTATTTGATACATACATACCGCAGATAAACATTAAAGGAACTATATCTCACTCAAAAAATGTCGGCACCAAAATTCTGCCCATGGAATGGGCAGAAATTTCATTCAAATTTCACATGTCGTAATCACACGTCGTTGTGCTTGTGTTTTTGACTTTGTACCCTTTCATTGACGCGCTAAGGTAAAAAATTAAATGAATAATTTTAGATAATGAATATTATAAGTACGTATTGTACTTCGGCTCGGACATTTTTTTTTATGTTATAGCGGGCAAACGAGCAGGCGGCTCATCTGATGGTAAATGACGCCGTCGCCCATGTACACTTGCAATACCAGAGGACAAAGAAATACGTTGCCGGCCTTTTATGTGGGATACGCTCTCTTCTTGAATGACGCCAGGTCGTATCGCTCAGGGAATAAGTCAGATGGTAGCTGATTCCACAGTTTTGTCGTCTGAGGCAAGAAATTACGACAAAAACGTATTGTTGAGACTTCCATTCATCTAGGTTGAAGATGAAATTTAAAATTTGCCTCGGCACGGTGGTGGAATATTGCAGCTGGAATGAGTC
>PQWD01013327.1:0-17520 GCA_019425675.1 Leucinodes orbonalis | reverse complement strand
AAAGCCAACACTAAAGCGCTTTTTTTTTCAAAGCATCAAAAGTCATATTTTTAGTTTAGTATTTTAATCGTTTTTTATTATATTTTGTATATTTTTTGACGTTCATAAGTGCTTTTTGTAGGCCTAATTTGAATAAATGTTTTTGACTTTGACTTTGAAAGGTTGTGCGTGAAGCCGGCCCATCCGCACTGGGCCCGCGTGGACGGCTAAGGCCTATACACCACCTCTTACGGGTAGACTCATACCCTTCGGTGGACACGTATAATGAGCTGATGAATGATATGCGCGTAGAATTGTTATCAATTGCAAATTACTTATAATTTTATTATATTTGTAGTAATATAAAATTCAGAGTCATCACAAAGACCACAATAACTTTAAAAGGTTTGCTCGGTATGATAACAAAAACAAAATTGGCCTTAATACTTTTAGCCCCATTGATTAAAACTTCAATATATTAACACTAAAAAAATATATTAAAACAAAAAATAATAAATCTATAAACAACATACCTATGAAACGTAAAATAATTGCTTACTTTAGTTTATTTTAAAGCCATCGCTATAAAAAACTAATTACTCGTAACTTAAAAAGTAAGATACAGGAAGAAGTTATTTAAGTGTATTTTTTTCCTCTCCTAACCATGATTTTTCATTTTAATGTAATTTATACATTATCTACTTTATATTTTCATATGTTGTATGATTTTGATATTGACGCCATTTACAAATTGATTGAAAAATTAAGTTGGAGCCAACCAATCCAGCATGGATGAAAATCTGAAAACGCTATGTCTAAACTATAAGCCTGTATCTATATAACTTTCTTATTCCCGGTACCCTCTTCTCACCTGCCCGTTTTACGATTGACGCAATGAATTATTCATGGTCTTCTGCTCTATTAACAATGGAATTTATCGCAGACATTTTTTTACATAATAATAATGCTAATAATATAGAATCAACAGATTACCATTTCAGTTTTAATATATAGCGCGTATTATTTTATGGCACATATGTCATAATTATCATCATCATCAGTTCATTACGTGTCTACGGCCTACGAGTAAACGCTCTTTACGGGGCCCTTTATGGAGCGTCGGTGGCTCAATGGTGTGGACTGTCGCCCTCCTACCGGAAGGCTGTGGTTCAAATCCCGCCACGTACCAATGTGTTTCGAATTTTCGAAAAATATATGTACGTTATCCGACGCTCTTACGGTGAAGAAAAACATCGTGAGGAAACCTGCACACGCCTGCGAAGAGATTCAAAGGTTGTGCGTGAAGTCGTCTAACCCGCACTGGGCCCGCGTGGACGACTAAGGCCTAATCACCCTATACGGGTAGGCTCGTGCCCCTCGGTGGGGACGGTTAATGAGCTGATGATGACGGGGCGAATAGTGATACTCGTACATAGCTTCACACTTAGTTTCTAATGTATTTCGTAAAAATTCGCTGCGGTGTTTCGAAATGAGATAGTAAAAACTGATAGGGCTCGCGTAAAATCAAATATTTGACGAAGTAGGGTCGCGTTTAATAATGAAAAGTCTTCCGTTCTCATAATTTATGGATTTTCTCGTCTAGAGACAACGTGATTATGGAATGTCAGTGAATTTTGTGTTCGTCTATCTTCATTTTTAGGGTTTTGTGCACAAACAATAAAACGATACTTCGCTACTCGTCTGTCGATCTTCAGGCTGTATCTAAGGATCAGTCTAATTTTTTTTATGTTATAAGTATAAAGGACGATCAAGACGCTCACCTGATGGTAAGTAACACGCCTCACCATGACAAAGTGGCATTGAAGGACTAAAGATGTTTGGTCTTTTATACCCACTAGCTAATATGCCCTTACAAAGTTATGCACTTTTGTGTTTCGGATATATCCCGAAGAAATCATTAATATTTTTTGTCATGAAATTATAATAGAGTTTTAAGTGACAACAGATATATACCAACTGATGATGACAAAATTTTAACTGCCTTAAGCTCTTCGTAAATCAATAAATATGTAGGTACCATCGCAGTGCCAGATATCGTGCCGTCAAATAGAATTATTTTATACTTCTGTGTTTCGGGATAAGGCATAGCTAGTACAATTCCCGGGTTCAAGAGACCTAGTTCTGTTGTCTTGGGTATCGAGCGCAGTGCGGCATTGACGGAGAATTATAATTATCTATCAGTTGTTGGTCTCCTTCAATGCCTCTGTGTCATAGTCAGGCGTATCACCAACCATCACGTGAGCGTCTTGATCGCCCTGTATACTATAACATCAAAAAACTTATACTTATTTATCAATACATACATACAAACACCTGACCATACAAACAGACATATTGAACTGCCCGGGGATCGAACTTTAAGCAGGTGTAACGGCCGACTTCTCAACCAATACACCAGACAGTTCGTCAAGACAACAAGAAGGTTAATGTAGCTTGTAATTTTTCTCTCTCATATTCAGTCTGGAATGCAATGTAAACTTCTTTATTCAAATTTGAATAACGAGCTTCACTATAATCATCATCAGCTCATTAAACGTCCCCACCGAGGGGCACGAGCCTACCCGTATAGGGTGATTAGGCCTTAGTCGTCCACGCGGGCCCAGTGCGGATTGGACGACTTCACACACAACCTACGAATCTCGTCGCAGGCGTGCATGAAGGTTTCCTCGCGATGTTTTCCTTCACCATAAGAGCGTCGGATAACGTACATATATTTTCGAAAATACATTGGTACGTGTTGGATTTGAACCTCAGCCCTCCCGGTAGGAAGGCGACAGTCCGCACCACTGAGCCACCGACGCTCTTAACTATAAATAAATAAAAAATAATAATATCAACGAAGCATGAAAAAAGAGATTCAAAAATGGGATTTATTAATTGGACGACCGCCGACACTGGCCACACATACATATTTAAACAATCCAACTTTATTTGTTTAAATTAAAAGCTTATCATTCCCAATTTTCGTTGTTTAAAGTAAATATATTATAGAGAGTACTTGAAATAAACCCCGATTTGATTGCTCTGCTGAATTATTTGCTAGTGAAATACAATTTTTTGATTTCTGTAAACAATATAGAACTAAATTTATTTATTATCTATACTTTATGACGATTGGTAACATGGAATTTTCATGTTTTGATTCATTTTTGTTCTGAAATAAAAAGTATTTGTTATAGTAAAGTAGCCTTTGTTTTTCCTTATTACATCAGCTACCCGCCAAAAAGTCCCGTTGAAATCTATCCAGTCGTTCCAGATATTACTCGAAACAAACAGAAGAAAAATACAAATATGTATTCATCTGCATGAAGATTTTTTTATTTCAATATAACAAATACACAATGTTATTTAATGTAATATATTAAGTTGTAGTCTAATCTACCGTCACCATACAACACATTTGACCTAAGTATAACTTTAATAAACATTTCTATTTATACAAAAACCGACTTAATACTACGAAGATTCTCCCCCGAATATTTTAATAACGTAGACTGCGTAGGCAAATTAAGATAAAAAAGAGCCACAAAAAACCAGATAACCCGTTTAGAAAATATTTATTCCGACCTAGTTAAAGAAGGTTACAGTCTACGTAATAATGTTAGGTTTTCTGATGTTATTTGTTGAATTCTTCACGAACCGTATAATATGAAATACGCTCTGCTAATATTGATTGAGGACAGTCTAATAATACACCAATGATATTCTGTATATATAAAGGTAGATACGCCATCCGTGCCACAAAAATGAACCGCTGAAGAGAGTACAGTTTGTACTCTTTTGTTTAAATAAATGTGTTTGAAATTCAAAATATGTGTATGTGTGCTGTCACTGCATTCGGAACACTTTTTTCGATTGTTTTGTGAGCATATAACGAATCGATACTTTTTTACAGCATTGTAATACACAAACAGATTTAATACTGAGCGACGGTGGTTCATTGGTGTGAACTGGTGCTTTCTGATCTGGAGGGTGCATGAAATCCTGCCGCGTACCAATGTATTTTCGAAATCATATGTACGTTTATCCGACGCTCTTACGGTGAAGGAAAACATCGTGAGGAAACTTGCGCACGCCAACGAAGTAATTCAAAGTTTGGGCGTGAAGTGAATCCACACTGGGCCCGCGTGGATGACTAAGGCCTATACACCCTTACGGGTAAGCTCATGCCCCTTGGTGGGGACGTATAATTGGCTGAGGATGCTGTGCTGTGATATTTTATGTCATAAGTGAACGGGACGGTCAGAGCATTCGCATAATTTGAACACTGCATCTATCATGGTCAGGCGTATGACCATGACAGATTGAAAAAAAATAATAACAGTAAGTAGTCATAACTTTTCGGTAACACTGCATACGTCACGCAAGACGACGGGTGTTAGGTCTCTTATACCCTTAGTAACTTTACTAGCTACAATGCCCTCATCCCGAAACACAAAAGACCATAACACTTCCATTTAACGGGATGAAAATACATAAATATTTTATTGTACCGTATGCAGAAAATTGATGATTTAAGATCCATGATGCAGAAGTTTACTTAAAAGCGGCTTAGAGACGAAGCGTTCAACAAGCGTAGCTGGAAAATAGCTTCTGTAAGCGAATTTTAGGAGACCGTATTTACGTTCTTTCGAATATGAGATGTCGTGAAAAGGAGAAGGAGGGACTAGAATATATGTCAAACGACATACGCATGCATCCCTTAGATATACTCAATTGAGAGTCTCAGCTTCGTATATACCAAATGCCATTGTGTATCCCTGCGACAAACATAAAGTAGGTTATTTTTTTTATAAAATTGGAAGGCAAACGAGCATGCGGCTCACCTGATGGAGTGTCACCGCCGCCCATGGACATTTGCAACAGCTGAGGTCGCAGGGATGCGTTGCCGGCCCTTTATATAAGAATACGCTCTCTTTTTGAAAGACGCCATGTCATATCGTTCTGGAAACGTTTCTGATGGTAACTGATTCCATAAGTCGTACGTGGCAGAAAATGTCGACCAAAACGGACTGTCGAAGACCACCAAGTATCTAGATGGTGTGGGTGCAATTTGGAATTCTGCCTTGATTAACGATAGTGGAATGCAGCCGCAGGACAAGCCCAAATAACTCGTCGGAACACTCTCCATGATATATACGAAAAAAATGCAGAGTGAAGCTATATCTCTACGCGGACCCAAAGGATCAAGCCGATCGGAAAGATCATGATCAATGATAATTACAGATCATGATCATTGGTTACACTTCTGTATTGTGATGATGAATTGTAATTTTTTTTTTGGAATCTACATATATTATATCAAGTCTGTATCAAAAGTGTTTCATTAGTACAATATTATTATTAACATTAGTATTCTTGACAGACACGAATGGTATTCATCCCAACCAGGTAAAAAGTTACAATACTTGACAAAAATACACCCTTTATTAAATATACTGTCAGGGAATTGAAAATGAAGAATGAAGAAGAAATGAATGAATTAAAAATGAGCATTTCGAGAACCTTCGTAAAAAACGGTCAAGCGTTAGAATCTCTGACGAAATACGCCGTCGAAATATCATGAATATCTTTGTACGGACAAACAATTCATTGCGCATCATTCAACAAATATTGGGCCTGTAACAATGGTTAGTTGAAAACTGGCACTTTTCATCAACTTCTATCGGACCCTTTGAAATCTCCGCCTTGTCTGTGCCTTCATAAAAAGGTAGCAAGCACGTCACTCAACGACGTCGCCACTCTTCTCGGTAACGATAAGGTTCTATTGCGACATTTAAAACGCTGAAACCATAAGTGGGTGACTTTTATACTATAATTTGACAAGATTTCAACAGACGCAGTGTGCCTGCTGGTAAGTGGTAGTTTTACGATTCCAACTCAGCGCTATCTCACTCTGAAGTACGTACAAAAGCTCACTAAGAGGTTATAAAGCAAAGTACACTTTCAGTGACAATCACCCTATTTGGAATGTAGGTCATCTAATTAATCACAGAAGTATCTTCGTTAACAACGGCAGTGGTAGTTTTACTTTTAAAGTTATTTTGTGGTATAC
Source organism: Leucinodes orbonalis (assembly GCA_019425675.1). Taxonomy (NCBI): domain Eukaryota; kingdom Metazoa; phylum Arthropoda; class Insecta; order Lepidoptera; family Crambidae; genus Leucinodes; species Leucinodes orbonalis. The sequence continues at coordinate 11,465 of PQWD01013327.1, read as the reverse complement.
TTTAGTGTTCTCTACAAACGTACCACTAAGGTTTTGCTTGGTAATGCTTTAAGACTTCATCTTGCACCGTCACAATTAAAACTTGGCCTGTTTTCAATATAAAGTTGGAGAAATTCTTTCGGTAAATTCTTAACGGTAATACCTTACACTAAAAGCTTTGGTGGCTCATAGGTGTGGAAGGTGCAGGTTCAAATCCCGCCACGTACAAATCAGTCTTTACAATTTTTCGAAATTATATGTACGTTTATCCGACGCTCTTACGGTGAAGGAAAACTGCACTGGGCCCGTGTGGAAGACAAAGACCTATACATCCTGTACGCGTAGGCGCGTACCCTCGGTGGGGACGTTTAATGAGCTGAGGATGAAGATAAACCTTATGTGGGACAAGATTTCAACGTAACGAAATAAGGTATCTGACATTTTTTGTAACTAGATTAAACTTGAACGCTTTATCAATTATGCTTAATTAGAATAGAAACAAACAATAAAACACATGTTTAGAATTTAAGACGAAGATTAAGGCTAATGATTTACAGAGGAAAAAAATATAAACAGATATGGTGATGATGATAGACTCGGTACTGCGTCAAGGTAGGTTCCACTGTAGTGCCAGATATCGTCCCGTGAAATGAGAGTGCTATGCACTTTTGTGTTTTGAGCAATGTAACTAGTGAAATTACCGGGTATTAAAGACCTACATCTGTTGTCTCAGGTGACAGGCGCAGTACGGCATTGGTGGAAAATAATAACTGTTTGCCAGTTGTTGAGGGGACGAGCCTACCCGTATAGGGTGTATAGGCCTTAGTCGTCCACGCGGGCCCAGTGCGGGTTGGACGACTTCACGCACAACCTTTGAATCTCTTCGCAGGCGTGCGCAGGTTTCCTCACAATGTTTTCCTTCACCGAAAGAGCGTCGGATAACGTACATATGTTTTTCGAAAATTTGAAAACACATTGGTACGTGTCGGGATTTAAACCTCGGCCCTCCCGGCAGGCGGGCGACAGTTCACATCATTGAGCCACCGACGCTCTCTTGATCTCTATAAGAGTAAATTATACTTACAAATCTTGGACACCTCAACTGATTCCTTAAATGGTAAAAGAGTCGATCTGACAATTTGGATTTATCGATGCTGAAAGCTGTTTAATATTACATTCATTATGCATCATTATACAAATTTCGTACCAAAAGACTAGAATATTCGCGTAATTCAATACTATAACGAATAAGAGGTTCATTTGAATTTATAAGACTAATGGCTGGGAGAATTTCTAAATGTGAAATATTACTTTTTTAAATGGTAGAATCGGTACTGAAGTAGGCTTAGTGTGCTGTTAGTGAAATTACCGGGTATAAGAGACCTAACATCTGTTGCCTCGGGTAACGGGCGCAGTGCGGCATTGATGGAGGATGATAACTGTCTATCAGTTGTTGGTCTCCTTTAATGCCGCTTTGTCATGGTCTGGCGTATCACTTACCATCAGGTAAGCGTACAGACCGTCCTGTACACTTATAACATAAAAAAGGCACTACCGCAGTGACAGATATCGTTCCGTGAATTGGTAGTGTTTTACACTTATGTGTTTCGGGATGATGGCACTGTTGATAATAAAATTACCGGGTATAAGAGACCAAACATCTATCCTCTTGGATGACGTGCGCAGAGAAGTGTTAATATAAAGTAAGGACTACTTTCTATATTATTTTTGTTTTCTTTAACACTGCATCCGTCATGGTCAGGTGTATCACTTACCATTAGGTAAGCGTACTGACCGTACCGTTGCCTTCAGATCAGGATGGCACAAGTTCAAATCCCGCCACGTACCAATATATATATATATAATATATATATATAATATATATATATATGTGTCGGGATTTGAACCCCCGCCCTCCCGGTAGGAGGGCGACAGTCCACACCATTGAGCCACCGATGCTCAATATATTAATAAATTAGGCCCTAATTGAGCAAACGAGTTCTGGAGTGGAGACCGCGTCTTGATAGGAGTAGCGTAGGACGGCCTCCGGCCCAAGGGACCGACGACTTGCAAAGGTCGCTGGGGGAGGCTGGATGTGAAAAGCCGGGATATCTAGCGCAAAATGGGGGAGACCTATGTCCAACAGTGGACTGTGATAGGTTAAAGAGACAAAGAGAGGCCCTAATTAATTATTAGAGGATTAGAGCGTCGGTGGCTAACTAGTGAGGACTGATTGATGTTGTGGCTTTTCGATTTTGATGCAGGTTCAAATCCCGCCAAGTACCAATTTCTTTTTGATTTTTTGAAATTATATGCACGTTTATCCGACGCTGTTACGGTGAAGGAAAACATCTTAAGGAGACTTGCGCACGCATACGAAGACATTCAAAGGTTGTGTGTCAAGTCGGCCTATCTGTACTGAGACCTGGGAACTGAGGCCTAATTTACGACGGGTGAGCTTGTGCCCCTCGGGGGGAAAAGTTTAATAGGTTGATGATCAGGCTCTAATAGCACAGTGTTAGTTAATTCAGGTCAACTTCATTATGACGGGGTTAGAGAGATCTCATCTATTAAAGGAAGTTACGATGATAGTGGTCAAGGACATTTTATGACGTGCAGCTTATCTCACTAATTGCCTCTATACTCGGGAGGACTGAAGTTGGATGGACCTATTTAGTTTAGGATTAGAAAACGGGTCTATGCCAAAATAGGGTTAAAGCAATGTTTGAAAAATATTTAAGTATTACGATTATACTCGTACGACATGACTCAGACGCCAGATTAAATAAGGTCATTATCAGAACATTGATTACTATGCAATTAAAATTTCACATCCATAGCAACCATTTTGTAAGGATAACAAAAAACCTAGCCAGTTTTGTCTACCGAAACTAACATACAAGTAAATGTCACCGATAAAACGAGTGAATCGACTTGAATCGAAACGCATCCGCTTATTGACAGTCGTGTATTGATGCTGAGTGAATCGATTCATCGCTCGTGGCTCTGCGAATAATCAAAGCGTGAATATGTACTCGTAGAGGCAAAGATCTTGTGCTTCCATCTGCTCAATGTGGTTAGTAGTGTGAGATTCAATGACGGTACTGTCATCTTCCCATAATCAGGCTCAGTGTGAATGCCTGTATGCAACAGTGGGACGTTATTAGTAGTGTTGTCGAACTATCGATAGTTAGACTATGATAGTTGACCTCGAAAATCTATCTATCTACTATCGACATTATCGATAAGCCAATTGATACTATGGTATATAAAAGATCTAAATTGTTAAATAATTCGCCCTTCCGGGAAGGACAAGTTTCAAATTGGGAGAGGATATTTTTATTAAAAATAGATTCTATTCTCCAAACGGATTATGTGAGAGCACTGTCTGAGACCTACTAATATATATTATTTTATATATGCCACTAACTGTCTCGTCCTCTAAGGATCTGAGGTTGAAAATAATAAAAATCCTTTAAGTTCTTGCTAAAGCCCATAATTATCAATGATCAGGATCTTTCCGATCGGCTTGATCCTTTGGGTTTGCGTAGAGATGTGGCTTCGCTCTGTATCCGCCATATATCATGGGGAGTGTTCTGACGAGTTATTTGGGCTTGTTCCTGCGGCTGAATTCCACTCACGTACTTCGAGGCAGAATTCCAGATTTCACCCACACCATCTGGATACTTGGAGATCTTCTACAGTTCGTTTTGATAGACATTTTCTGCCGCGTACGATTAATTTGTGGAATCAGTTGCCATCGGAAACGTTTCCGGAACGATATGACCTGGCATCTTTTAAAAAGAGAGCGTTTTCTTATATAAAGGGCCGGCAGCGCATCCCTGCGACCTCAGCTGTTGCAAATGTCCATGGGCGGCGGTGACACTTTCCATCAGGTGAACCGCATGCTCGTTTGCCTCCCTATGTTATATAAAAAAAAAAAAAAAAATTAGTAAAAATTACTTATAAACTATGTAAGTGATACAAAAATTCTTTAGAATATACGCTGCTTCTTAGCATTAGACACATGCACGTGAACATGTACCCAGTGCCTCAAAAATCACCATCAGGCTTTTGAGCAATAAGAGCCAGAATGCTATTCGAGGCTTCCCGCACCCTGCGCATCAGTGAGGCGATTCCTTCGCGCATTGTAGCGTGGAAATCACCCACATGCGCGTCGGCGAACATCCCCCGTGCACTACAGAAGTGAGGGAGCCCCAACAACATGCGTAATGCGTTGTTGTATTGTATATTATAAGCAATGATGTAAAAAAGTATAGATACATGATATTTTATGCTCACAAAACAATCGACACATACGAGTACACATATTTCAAATGAGTACCCTCATTTGAAATATGTGTACTCGTAAACCTAAACTAAATAAACACTTTTCATTTATTTACCTAAACAAAAGCCTACAAACTGTGTTCTTTTGGTGGTTCGTTTTTAAGGCACTGGTGGCGTATCTACCTTATTATACATACATAATATGATAGGTCATATTGATTTTCATAATCAAACTAGCTTATGCTAGCGGCTTCGCTCGCGTTAAGAAGTATTATTGTATACCCTTTGGAGTGAAATTTATCAAATCCTTTCTTAGGGGACACCTTTGTTATAGTAGATTAATGCATGCATAGTCTCAGCCCGATCGGTTTAAAGTAAACAAAATGTCATCCCCCATTTTATGCCCTTGAGGGTAGTATTAATCAAAATCCTTTCTTAGCAGTCACCCACGTCATATCATCAACCTGGGGGGCTACCGCCATCTCTTAAAACAGTGTTATACTCAATACTCAATCATTTATTGCCAAACCATAATGTACATAAGATGTTACATAAAAGTGAAACCAGTGTTATGGACCCTGTTGGGCGCGCAATATGAGGACTAGGAGAGAGGAAACATAACATTTTAAATTAGTAATTTTATTAAATTTTATATAGTTGCTTTTATTCTAAATAGCCATTTATTTTATGATTATCAGTAAAATATTCATTAATATGTAGTGTGTGTAAGCAACCTCCCTCACACATAGATATAAGTTAGTATATAAGCGTAGTTGTAAGTTATTTGATAGACAATATACTCAGAGTGCGCACTCAATACGTGTTTTCATTCCGTCTCCCGGTGTCCCACATTGCATGGCGACCCTGCCAGTGCTGCCTTTTGGCAGTGCTGCGTGTAAGAGTTGGAAATTATATTGAAAAAAAGGCGAACTGCTAAGGTGAACTGCGATCTCAATTGCGAAGAAATAACAATGATGTTGCTGGAATCTGAGAGACGTTGAGGTTGGCGAAAGATATTTAATTTGTGAAGAAAGAAGATATTGATGCTCATGGCGGATGATGTGAGAAGATGCTGGCTGCCGCGAGCGACAGAGTCAGAGGCTGGTGCAGCCGAGAGCTGGTTTTGATACACGGATGCAGCCGATGCATTAGTGAGTGTTGTTTGTGTTGTGAGATAAACTAAAAGAATATACGGTGTGGTGATAGTTCTTTTTTTTTTTACTTTAAAATTTAATACTTTAAAATGTATTTTAAGATTTTTTTACTTTAAATTGTGGCCACAAATTTGGTAAAAGTATAATATATCATGTAGTATAATCTAAAACTTTATGTACATAAGATAGCAGACAGGTCAATAATTTCTTAATAATTTTACCAGTTATTATTTACTTATGATACGACGCTTGTCTCGGTAATATTGAACTTTCGAAATATCCGATTGTTTTTTTTATATTTTTCTATGTTTAAAAATAATTCCGATTAATTTGCAAATACTGTGTAGTTTACATTTTCAATATAAGAAAGTGAGAGTTGTTGATTATGGGAATTTAAAGCAAATGATAAATAGGTATAAGTATTTTCTAAATTCTAAAGTTCCTATGTTTTTTTTTATTATGGTTTGTCTAAATTTAAAAGAAAACTATATATTTCATTTATAAATATAAATTACTCGTATTTGTTAACACTATGAAATCTAAAATACGTAATTATTGGGATTGCTTAGTAGCAGCGTATCACTCATACATTGTTTACTACATCAGCGAAATTTGTTCAATGTGTCTCGTTACCAACAGCGGCATTCCATATTAGAATTCAATAACAACAATGCGATGATTTTGATTTCTTCGAAATGTAATTCAATATAGTGGAATACCGAATGATACCTAAGGAATGTTAGAAATATACATCTGATTAGTGTGTTTAAAAGCAGAATGAATTTCTTCAAAAGCACATATTGCATTGATTGAATTTAAAAAGTTTGTAAAGTTGAATATGAAAGATTGAATAATAGATGGAAGTAAAAGAATTATTTTATGTTTATGAATGGTTTAATGTTTAAATGAAATGTTTGGTTGAATGGAAGGTTTATTTTTATTTTAGTTAAATGTTTTTTTATACGATTGGATTGATCACCCAAAAGTAAAATGAAACATTTAAACTATTTTTTTGTATGGTTTCTAAGGGTTATTGAAAGGACGTTTATTTTGAAGTAGTAAAAGATATGAGAGTTGAAAAAAGATAGAAGAAGGCACGTAAGGATATTGTGCGAAAGTCGGCAACGAATCCTTCAGATCGAAAACTGTTGGAGACCTTAGATGTCTTAAATGAAGTTGACCGGTATTTAAAGTAAAGATTATAATTGTACAAGGTACAATATAGGGTGACAGATCCTTTATTTGATCATGGTGTAGACGAGCTTCTCTCCGTGAAAATAGTTGGAGATTGTGTAATCTTAAAACATGCCCCTAATAATAAAGCTGCGTGGTGCAGTTATAATGGCTAATATGTCAATGAAAAGTGGAGTTAATAAATGTACCAAATGATAAGGTGATATTTAGGGACCTGCAGGCCCAATAAGAAAAGAAATACCCGAGTAGGTATTCAATGTACCAGGAATAAGGATAAATGAATAATAATATAGAGATAAGAGTGTTGTGCCAAGAATATGATATGAAAGGAAAGAAAAATGTTATTATTTTAAAGTTATGTGCTGATGAAGGTTGTAGTTTAAAGAAATACAATAGATAAATGTAAATGGTAAAGAAAGTTAATTTGGAATGTGCGCATGTATGGGATTTTTATAATGTACTTAATAGCAAGTATACTACATACCTCGCTTTTATTTTTAAATGAATAAATATTTATTGGTAAATGATTCTGTTAAAATAAATTCTAATTTAATTGAATGGATGCCGCACCTTAATTATATGTAATAATATAGATAATTATTAAATTAAATTTACTATTGTACTTATACAATTTTCAATATATAGTGAAACTTTTTTTGTCAAGCATTTCGTTTATTTTAAGGATTTTACATTGTCCTTTAAAAAAATGAATTTAGTTTATTTTTATTATTTTATAAAAAAAACTGTTTTTCTTTTTTTTCTTCAAATCACGGGGGAGGTGTAGTGTGTGTAAGCAACCTCCCTCACACATAGATATAAGTTAGTATATAAGCGTAGTTGTAAGTTATTTGATAGACAATATACTCAGAGTGCGCACTCAATACGTGTTTTCATTCCGTCTCCCGGTTCCCACATTGCAAATATCATCGTTACAATAATATTACTTCGTCTTTACTGGTACAAAACTGCTGACGTATCATTATAAAAATATTGTTTTAAGAGATTGTGGTTACACCCTGCCTGCGAAACTGTCCGATCCGTCCAGTGGTTTGGGTTGTGCGTTGATAGATCACTATGTCAGTCACCTTTGAGCTATATTTATTAAGATTAGATTTAATTTTGTTGCTTAGAAATGTAAATGACGTGAAATTGTTTATATTAATTAAGTTGGAACAGGCTGAATCGCAAGAGCTTGGCGCACGAACTACTTTGCCTTTTCATTATAAATTCAAAGCATTTCAGAATCCGACTAAAACTATTAACTACCCTGTTAATTTATACTAAATCAAGGCCAAGGGGAAACTGTATTATATAGTGTTCACTTCTATTTGATGAAACTGGCATAAGTTGGTTTCGGTAGGTTTGGAATATTCAAATTAAATAACCAGTTTATATTTATGCTATCTATGTACTTTTTTATATTACGAAGTGAATAGGACGGTCAGGACGCTCACCTGATGGTAAGTGATACGCCTGACCATGACAGAGCAGCATTGAAGGTGACCAACAACTGATTAACAGTTATTCTCCATCAATGACGGACTTCACCCGTCACCCGACACAGCATATGTTGAGTCTCCTATGTCCAGTAATTTCACTAGCTAGAGTGCTTGAGTCCTTATCTCGAAATACAAAAGAACATAGCACTCTTATTTGATGGGACGATATCTGGCACTGCGATGGTACCTACCTAGACGACTCAGTTTCAAATCTACCACCAAGTATACATTTGCAATACCAGAGAGCGTTTTGGCCCTTTTAATGGAAACACGCTATTTTTTGAAGGGGCAACTGATTCCTCAATTTATACTATAATACTGAGTCGTCTTGGAAGGTACCACCGCAGTGACAGATATCATCCCGTGAAACAGGAGTGTTATGCACTTTATGTTTCGGGATGAGGGCACTGTAGCTAGTGAAATTACCGGGTATAAGAGACCTAACATCTGTTGTCTCGGGTGACGGGCGCAGTGCGGCATTGATGGAGAATAATAACTGTCTGTCATGGTCTGGCGTATCACTTACCATCAGGTGAGCGTCCAGACCGTCCTGTACACTTATAACAAAAAAGAATACTCCCTGCTCGATAAGGGCGTTTGAATTAATTATCTTTATACTATAAAATTGCGATAAATACTTAACGTAGATAGTTTTGGATCGCACGCGTTATATTATTAACGTTTTGGATAACAAAGAACAGCATGTGAAAATTGTATTTCTAGAACCGGTCAACAATGAAATCAATAAGAATTTTTCATTTTAAGAATTCATTCACCTTGTCAGTCTTCATTCGGCGCAGAACTCTTTTAACTTCAACGCTAACGATAGAATTTAATTCAGAATACTCCTGTCTATATTATCGAGTTCACTTCGTTATACTGGGTGAATTAAGCTTGAACTTAACTAGGCAATACACGGTAAAAAACAATACTATACACTTGTGATTTCTTTTAAAAGGTATATAGAGTGATTCAAGAAAGGTTTATATGTAACATCCATTAAATAGTGGAGATATACTGTTACTTTTGAGGTTTCTAATGTGATGTCGTTGATAATTAATTTAATATATCCGTTTCTACATTGGAAATGCAGGCTGAACGCTACAATACTTATCAAAATAATGTATACTGAGCATTGTATACATTAAAAAGACCTACAAAAAACTTCGCGATGGTATATGATTATCTCATAAGGATATCCCACAATAACATTTTTTGTCATTTACTTCTTACGACAAATAATGGCTAATTTTCGAAGCGATTTTAACCAATACAGCATTAATCCTTATCTTATTAAATACCTTTAATAAATTGTTGATTTGATAAAGATCTATATTTCCCTTTACAGCATATGATTTAAATGAATATTTGCGTAGATATTACAGATTTAAAAATTGCGGTACGTAGTGTTTGTGGCGGTACCGGCTGCCCGGGAGGCGGGAGCGTGCCTATTACTTAGTATATTTATTTTATCTGTGCTGTTACGAATCCTCATTGCACCCGTGCGAAGCATGGGCGGGTCGCTAGTGGATGTATAAATTACTACTGAATGTCGCACCGTTGGCCTTTGTTTTGTAGTTCTAATGTTGATTAATGACACCGAAGCTCTCTAGATCATGTCTCAGAGGAATCGGTTTGTCACCTAAATTATCGTCTGCTGAACGACCTACTGACTTGAGTTATTAACTAACCCCGTGTTATGAATTTAGGGGAATTAAGGCTTTCCTACTTTAAGTTGGTAAATCTTTTATCCGAAGATGTGTAAAATTTTTCAATAAGGAAACGCAAAATATTGTAAACTTGTCATTATAAATGTTTAAAGCTAGAATAAAAAAACACTTGTCTGAAAAAGGGTAGCACACTAATGAAGAACATTTTAAGAGTTAAAAATCAATGGTTTTAATTTAACTGCTCAGTTATTTAAATGTTTTAAAATATTTGTACATAAAATAATTGTTTAATGTTTCTCTTTGTTGTTTTTAACCGACTTCAAAAAAGGATGTTACTCAATTCGACCGTATATATGTCTTTTTAAAGTTTGCATGTAAGAAATACGAAATAAGTAAATATTAATTTATTTAAAAGCATATTACAAACATTAGAACATACATTGTTGAAAAGGGACAAGATAGAACGAAATATCTCCAATGAAAAGATAGATGAAATTTAATAATAATGACGATCTAGACAAGATTGAGTATATCCAGGCAGCTAGAAAATTTCATATATTTTTTGCAATTAATGAAATATTTCTAAGTACGGAACCCAAAATTTACCAAGTTTTAAAAAAATAAATATGCGTCTATTTTTGTAATCTACCAACCTATATACATATGGAAAAGCAACAAAGAATTAAAGTTAAAAAATGTTACTGAATCCGCTAATTAGGCCACTTCCCATTTTGTAAACCTCCAATTTCGTAAACCTCAAAAAGGGTAAAGAAAATACTGGCGAAACTGTAATTATGTGCTATTGTTTTAATAATAACACTGAGTCTGCCATAAACAGACAAAATATACGCCAGGCACACTCGATCGAAGGCTTTTCTCGAGGCAATGTATTGACTTAGCAGAGTAGTGAAATCTTCAGAGAGTTTGCCGATAAATTGCGAATAGGGAAGCGTTTAAGATACTTTTTGAGTGAACTTCAATTCCGCTGTCATGGTCAGGCGTATCACTTACTAACAGGTGAGCGTCCAGGGGGTTTACCGCAATCTCTTAAAACAGTATTGTTACAATGAAACGTCAGCATTTATGTAACAGAAAAGATGAAGTAATATTATTGTAACACTGTTTTAAGAGATGGCGGTAACCCCCCTGATCGTCATGTACACTTTGTAACATAAAAAAATGCAGTGAACTTAATGGCGGATGTTATATTAATTACAAGTATACCTGACTAGCATCATGGTGCACACTTATAGTCACCAGTTAGGCTAGATGAGCTGGTTCTTGTTTACCCTTTTTTTAAGTTGCTTAAACTTATTACTGAAGGCAGCAAAAAGTTTAAGCAACTTATGCATCATAACTCTTGTTTAAACTTTTTGCTGAAGGCAGCCAAAAGTTTAAACATGAGTTATGCTGCTTTGAGGTCTGGTAATTACGAATTGTGCAAAATAAAAAAAGAAATAAATTTTCGTATAGACAAATCACTGTGAAAACAAGCACTTATGAAAATATTTTAAGCACACCCAATTCTCTAATGAAATCTCGAAACATACAAATGGAATAGTAATTTAAAAGTGGAAAATGTATTCAACCAACAATTTGCGGTTAGCATTCTCATCAGCAAAGGTTTTGGAGGCTGTTAAACAAAACATTTAGCCGTTTCAACTTTTATTCTCGACTGT
>PQWD01013326.1:0-59167 GCA_019425675.1 Leucinodes orbonalis | reverse complement strand
AGCTGAATTTCGGAGCCTCACTTAAATGACTTTCCTTTTTGAGTAAGCCTTAATAATTGCTTGTTAACGCCGCAATTACGGCTAAGACGCGTTTAGGGAGGCCTGTTAAACTTTTGTATTTGTCTTTTTAATTTAAGATTTACGATCATTAAAATACGATGTTGTAATTCAATATTTTTCTTCTAAGCTTATTAATGGTCTTTGCCAGTATCCTGAGCAATGAGTCTCAAATTATAACTGTAGGACAGCCATTTTGAAACGTTAAGTTTTCTCGTTAAGTAAAAGAGATATCTTACGCAACTTGAGAGTAAAACACTAATGCAGCATTCTTTATATTTACCAATTGCGACAAGAGATTTTGTAAGAAGCTGAGAAGCACATTTAAAATATATATAATTAATAGTTGGCATCATCATCAATTCAACCAATAACCTACTACAGAGCTTCCACAGCACGGCTACACGTAGTATAGATGATAATAAGCATAATTTAAAAAAACAGCGTCCTCAGTATTAACTGGAAATAAAGTTATTACTAGCATTCAATGAGTACACAATTTTTACTACGAGTCAATGAGTACACAATTGCCTTAAGAAAAGCATATGGAGAAAATTTTACAAGAGAACGGGATATGCAGCGCAGTTGCCTAGTTTGTAGTTTTTGGTAATACCCTTCACTATCGTCAGTTAGCCCTAAGTCCAGCTGTGAATTATTACGGGCTTGGTAAGGTTACAGCAGTTATTTAATCTAAGATCAATTTGCAGCTAGTTTGTTTATGTTATCCCTATAACAAACGAGCAAGAGTCACCTGATGGAAAGTGATCACCTCCGCCCTTAAACAACGGAGACACCAAAAGTGTCCCAGGTTGTCTAAATCTTTAACAATTTCAGGCCTCTAAGCAATGGCGTACCTACTTATTTAGTTATTTATAACGTCCTGAGACTTTCGATCCTAGCTGACTGAGAGTAAAATTTAAGTATTCGCCCACCATACCTGCCGAAAAAAGTGATAAGGCAAGTAACAAAGTCCAAACTATACCATTGGTTTACTTATTTGTACTCAAATTTATTCCTCCGCCCGGTGCTTGGAAGCATACTCGTATTAAAAAAAATCCTACATCGTGAACAACCAAGTTTAATCGCAGCTTGTAAAATCCAATCGGTTTTATGAAGCTTTCTGCACGTGAGCACTAAATTTCATCGTATCGCAAACATTCCAAATCAATGGCCAATTCTTTTAGTCTGTACATGGTTTTGTGTAAAGCGAACACAAAAAAAGCATTGTTGCTCGCACAATTTACTATATCCGAAACACGAGTGAACTGAGAGATGATTATTATTTGGGCAATATTTGCGCCACAATGAAATCGCTGATAAAAATATATGTATTATTCTTTCCTTATTATCACGCAATACTGTTCACGTCTAATCTCTTCTGTCTTCATCTGATTCCTGTCATCTACCCACCACCTTTTCGACCGATCACCGAATTTATCCTAAGCAACAAGTGCCCTGCCCACTGCTACTTAAAAACTTATATTTTCACGCAATAACTTTTGAATTGTCATAAAATATGAACTTTTCTTTATACATCGAAATTATTGTTATTTATGTTCCTTTAAAATATCAACCAATCGCCAAGCAAACTGCAAACCAATCAGACCCATTCGATACCCCATTCGGATTCAAAGACAGACTGTAAGTAAGTCTACATTTAGGATCCGCTAACCGCAATACACCAGACTTAAAGGGTTTCGTAAATTCGAACTAGCATCCCAGCCTTTGGCCGGCATTTTGTATTTAAGAGGGAAGTGGAAGGGAGCGCCTTGGTGGAAGCCGCAACTTGTTAGTGAAGCACTGTGTGCACTCGACAGGAAAATAAATTGAATAAAAATGTCGAAGGAAAGTTAAATTAAAATGTAATAACGGTTTACAATGGATTTTATCATTTTATTTAGAACAAATAAGAGAAAGAAAACCATTTATTGTATCTTAACATCTCATAATTTGTGTCTATGCCATAAGAGATACATCCATAATATCATCATCATCATCATCATTACAGCCTAATTATGTCCACTGCTGAACGAAGGCCTCCCCTAATGATTTCCACGCGGACCGATCCCTTGCAGTTGACATCCATCTGCTACCCGCCACCAATAATACAATTTTTTTAAATTATATTACATCCATAATATAATTTAAAAAAATTACACAATCCTCGGGCTGTGATAAAATTACGTCTGGACTTCTAAATTACGAATGATGTTATTGTGAATGAATGAATGATGTTGCGGAAAAGTCGCTGGTGGGAGCTGGATGAGAAAAGCGGAGGACCGGGATATCTGGCGCAAAATGGGGGAGACCTATGTCCAGCAGTGGACTGCAATAGGTTGAAGAGAGAAAATGATGTTGATGAGTATCCTGTAAGAGAACTAATGTTGCCTATAAGTATAGCTCACCGGTTGGTCACATATTTCGCAAAACCGATGGCCATTGGTTGACAAGCGTATGCTACGCTTCCAGCCATCCAGCCAGATGAACTGATGACTTACGAAAGGTCGCTGGTGGACACTTGATGAGTAAACCGGAAAATTGGATCTTTCCAATTTCCTTTCCTTTCTTTAACAGTGAACTGCGATAGGGTGAAAACAATAAGATATCAGCGAACTAAGTTTCAGGTGGTTTGTACATAATGACGTCAAGACTAAACTCACTCATTATATCCCCCTGATTTGAACGAAACCCTTTGTAACCTAAGACTTTCGTGATCCAATTCAAATTTACATTGCTTACATGTTTTTAAATGGGAGACTATTGAATATTTAGTTAACAAGATACTAAAATAAATAAATAAATATCCACTGACATTCACACAGCGCAATCTAGCCCCAAGTTAAGCGTGAAGCCTGTATTATGAGTACTAAACAACGGATAAACATATTTATATACATAAAGATTATAATAATAATAATACTTCATTATCAGGTAAGTTGCACCCATACAAATTCATAAGTTATCATTATCATATAATTCATAATTCACCTAAAATCACAATAAGAGTATTACATAGATATATTCGATTTAACATTCAATTTAATTCAAATTCAATTCAAGAAACATAAAATTATAAATAAAAAAAAAAAAAACATAATGTCAAAATAAAATAAAATTTAATCACATTACAAATATACTAAAACTAACTATTGGATACAAATGTCAAACAATTCTAAAGTCAAGCTTATTACTGTACACATTAATATACTCTTATCGGCATAGGATTAGTGCCATGTCTCTCACAGCACTGCCCAAGAATGTACGAGTCCATTCTCGCGGCTATCATTGCCAAGACAGTGTTGGAGCTGGCCCAGACTCTGCGCACCAAAGAAGCAGCTCTTTTGTGCATAGTGGCGTGGAGCAGTCAACTCGAGCTTCCGCAAACATACCAGAGGCACTGCAGAATCGTGGCAGCCCCATCACCGCTCTAAATGCATTATTGAATTGGACACGGAGAGCACTGTAGCTTTTCGCCGAATAATTCGCCCACAAGCTGCAAGAGTTAAGCGATGTGCAATAAGATCTAAAAAGGGTGGAATTAACTTCGTTTAAGCACCTAGCGAACCTACGAGCTATCATGTTTGCTCTTACCACAGCGCCCTCCGCTCCCGCTCAATATCAGCATGGTCGTTGAGTCTGGCGGTGAGAATGTGCCCCAAATTTTAAAATCAGTAACTCGTTGAAGAGGCACACAATTAAGGCAAACAGATGGAACAGCTTCTGGACATTTCGCACCGACAGCATCAAAGACCATGAGCTTGCTCTTTGCGACATTATACGCTAAGCCGTGACAAGACGCGTACATTTCACACATATACCATTTTAAACACCCAGACCAATACAAACCGATATATTCATGTACACAAATGTTTGTACTGCCCAGGGATCGAACCCATAACCCTTTGGTGTTGTACTCGATGTTTCAACCGCTACACCAAATGGGTCGTCAACATAGATCAAAAGTGTTTGTATATTGTCTATTGTTTATTATCCGTCAACGGAAACTGTGATGTGTTGATGCGTAATGATCTTAAAGGTCGAGGTTTCAGAAGAAAGATGGCATTGAGTATTGTAATTACTGACGACTGACGGCTTGATGAAGATATACAGATGTTTTGTTTGCATTTCCCGTATGTGGTGGTTTCCACGTTTTTAAACATAATAGCTTTTCCTTCAGTTTTGTTAGCATACAGTTTGGACTGCCAATTTCGTGACAGATACTTTATCAGTATGATTTAAAGAGTGTCGGTGGGTAATTGGTGTGGACTGTTGCCATCCAATCTGGAGGATGCAGGTTCAAATCTCGCCACGTGTCAATATGTTTCGAATTTTCGAAATTATATGTACGTTTATCCGACGCTCTTACGATGAAGAAAAACATCGTGAGGAAACCTGCGAACGTCAGCGAAGAGATACAAAAGCCGTCCGTGAAGTCGGCCAATCCGCACTGGGCCCGCGTGGACTACTAAGAGAGGGTGTATAGGACCCTATACGGGTAGATTCGTGCCCCTCGGTGGGGACGTTTAATGAGCTGATGATAATTAGTTTCTAGATATGCTCGCGACTTCATACGCGTGGAAATAAAAAAATATCCTACCATACCTATTTACCTAATGATAATTCTAAATTAATATAAACATTAAATTATATATTTTAACCCGCATCCCCCTTCCTATATACCTGTTCCTTCTCCCTTTTTAGGTCGGTCTCTTCTATCTCCTTTGAGTTTACTAGTGTCCAGAAGCTGATTATCCTTCAGGTAGTGTCTATGATTATAATGATAAGGGAAGGGGGATTTCGAGCCTTCAGTGACGTCACTCAATCGACGAAAGACGCAAGGCGAGTTTTACGCTGGTTTTCTGTTTACTACCATCACTAATAACAGTATAACTATAATCAGTCAGAGGCCAATTAATATTGTTGTAATACTGTTTTAAGAGATGGTGGTAAACCCTCAGGTATCAATTTGGTCGAGCCGGGCCATTCGTGCTCGAACATCAGTCTCCTACACTTAAGTTACTTTAAGCCCAAGCAAGGCGCTTATGAACGTCAAATTAAGTAATATCGGTTCTGGTACACCATGTTTTGAAAAAGTATTCGACAAGAAATTCATATAATAAATAAATAAATATCCACTGACATTTACACAGCGCCATCTATCCCTAAACTAAGCATTTATATGTACTACGGATATCAAACCACGGATAAACGTACTCATATATATATATATTTTAAATAAATACATACATATTCCACATAAAAAACGCCCAAACCAATACAAACTGACATTGAATATCCACACATTTTTGTACTGACCGGGGATCAAACCCAGAACCCTTAGTGTAGTAGCCGACGTCTCAAACATCACACCAAATGGGTTGTCATAATATTAGCAGGTCAAGAATAATAACGTAACATTCTATCTAGTACGTACCTATATACTGTTAAATGACGCCTCGATACTTCAACCAAACTGCAATAAATCTCAAGTCGTTTCCAAAGTTCATCAAAGTGTTCGGTACAGTTTACCGACTGTATTAATATTTTATTACCCATAATACAGATATGGGAGTCATTAATTTAGTTTAAATAAAGAATTAGATGGCAAACATAACTTTTGTGAGTTAAATATTATAATAAATATTATTATACCCAACTCGCATTTGCATCCAGCAAGTAATATTAATCCATATCATGTTCCTTCTCTCCTTCCTTCATGTTAATCCTGGGCGTTGGCTTTCCCACTAAGCATGGGAGATAGGGCTGCAACCCATATCTACCTAATGCAGCTGAGGATTATTAACGATAGTACCTTAATCAACGGCTTGCCGTCTCTGCAGAAACATGGTGGGACTCGTGATGATATTTGTCGGTTACCTGTCCGTTGATCGATCTACGTTCTTTATAACTGGGGTTGGTTTCCTACTAGTCCTTGAAGTTTACCACTGTGTGTGAGCCATAGCGGCCTGTTGGTCACGCCAACCAGCGTACCTCCCAGCAGATCAATCTTCCCGGTCATCTCAGGGCGACTATGATAGCTCCAGTCAAGCAATTATCGTACCTCACGAACACATGCGCCACGATTTCCTCATCCCTTTGATCGATCATTTCGATGATTGCTTGACTTGAGCTATCATAAACCAAACTCGCTATGAGCTTCTATCGAACTCGCACAAGACATCAAATAATACATTATATTGTATTCAACAACAAATACTGGATCTTGAATGTTTTTAAGACTTTTTTCTGTCACCATTTCGAAGTGTGTTTGGCAATCAAACGAATTAAGATGCTGTACGTGCGTATTTGCAGCTTATCTCATGTCTCTAGGTAGAGAATATTTTCATTTATATCATTGCACGTTGAAAGTGCGTGTAAAAGTCGTCTTCGGTCTTATATAATTTTATTACCATTTTTATATAAGCCGTAGTATGTTATACTTATAATAACGATATGTAAATAAATAATTTAAAGATTATTACATTTATGATTTCCTAAAATATATAAAATAAAATTTCATACGTACACAACAATGCTGTTACAAAACCAAGGATACGTGCTTAATATATTTCTTTTTTCTTCGCTTTTATTTCTAAAGTTTAGTTTAGCATTGCCCTCGTTGCATATTCAGAGTTGCGAGTGTTCACGAGTAGCAGTATCATTAAACATCAGGGGAACTGTTTGCTGGTCGTCTATGATTTTAAATGCAAACAGCTTAACATCATCAGCTCATTATACATCGCCACTGAGGGGCACGTAAAGAGCGTATAAGCCTTAGTCGTCCACGCGGTTCCAGTGCGGATTGGCAGACTTCACGCACAACCTTTGAATATCTTCCCAGGCGTTCCCACGATGTTTTCTTTCTACTGAAGGATGATCGTACATATCATCATTCCGAAATTCATTCGAAAATTAACTTATCTTCATCACTTCTTAGCTCAAAATACAACTATGGCTCTCCCCACAAGTAAATTAGAAATTCATCATCAGCTCATTAAACGTCCCCACCGAGGGGCACGAGCCTACCCGTATAGGGTGATTAGGCCTTAGTCGTCTACGCGGGCCCAGTGCGGATTGGACGACTTCACACACAACCTTCGAATCTCTTCGCAGGCGTGCATGAAGGTTCTCACGATGTTTTCCTTCACCGTAAGAGCGTCGGATAACGTACATATATTTTCGAAAATTCGAAAATACATTGGTACGTGTCGGGATTTGAACCTCAGCCCTCCCGGTAGGAAGGCGACAGTCCACACCACTGAGCCACCGACGCTCTCGATCGACGAAATTAGAAATTAACGCGATTAAAATACCCATTCAAATAAACTTATTACAACGTTTTCTCAATTATACCTATATAATTGACGATCCATTTGGTGTTGCGGTTGAGACGTCGACTGCAACACTAAGGGTTCCGGGTTCGATCCCCGGGCAGTACAAACATTTGTGTGCATGAACATGTCTGTTTGTAATGGTCTGGGTGTTTTCTATGTATAATATGTATGTATTTACTAAAAAAATATAAGTATGTATATCCGTTGTTTAGTACCCATAATACAGGCTTCACGCTTAACTTTGAGCTAGATGGCGCTGTGTGAATGTCAATGAATATTTATATTTATTATTGCAGTGCCAGATATCATTCCGTGAAACAGGAGTGTTATGCACATTTGTATTTCGGGATGTGGGCACTGTAGCTTGTGAAATTACCGGGTATAAGAGACCTAACATCTGTTGTCTCGGGTGACGGGCGCAGTGCGGCATTGATGGAGGATAATAACTGTCTGTCAGTTGTTGGTCTCGTTTAATGCCGTCCTGTAATGGTCTTACTTACCATCAAGTGAGCATCCAGACCGTCCTGTACACTTATAACATAAAAAAAACTAATTCCTAAGTACTGAAGTGCGTAACCAGCGAGTCTAGGGTCATATACTGCTTACTCGATCATCGCTGACAAACTGCCTATCGTCACATAAATTTCCTGCAAGCTAACCCTACCCGTGTGGGCGGGTAACGCCTGGACTGGATTATGGGTAAAAATATTGTGTAGATAACTCCGTTTATAGGTGTTGGTACCGCCAAATTACGCTAGCTTATCTGTGATTTTATGCCGGGCATATTCGATGGTTAGTTAACTCTTGATTGAAGATGCATCAACATGTTAACTTTTTAGTTGATTCGTAATTGGGGATGTGGGGACTATCTGAAACTACTCGGCTTCTTTTTTTATTATAATTATTGATTGAGTTCTTTCATTGTATGACTATTTTAACATTTATATTTATTCATTGTATGACTATCATCATCATCATCAGCTCATTAAACGTCCCCACCGAGGGGCACGAGCCTACCCGTATAGGGTGATTAGGCCTTAGTCGTCCACGCGGGCCCAATGCGGATTGGACGACTTCACACACAACCTTCGAATCTCTTCGCAGGCGTGCATGAAGGTTTCCTCACGATGTTTTCCTTCACCGTAAGAGCGTCGGATAACGTACATATATTTTTCGAAAATTCGAAAATACATTGGTACGTGTCGGGATTTGAAGCTCAGCCCTCCCGGTAGGAAGGCGACAGTCCACACCACTGAGCCACCGACGCTCTACGCTCTGTATGACTATATTGTATCATTTTTGTTGAAAATATATGTTGAGTTTTATCGGTCGCATCAAGTATTCTAGCTATTTTTTATGTATTGAATATTTCTTATAATATTATTGTATACTACTATAATAGGGCTGAAGAGTTTATTAGTTTGTCCTGCCTGTCCATAGTTCATCTTTCAACAGTTATCTTTAATTAGGGCGAAGAAATAGAAAATATAGTAAACACGTATCTTAATTTTCTTTTGTGTCTGGAATCCAGGCGGTTAAAAGCTTTTAACGCACTAATCTCAGGAACTACTGATCAAATTTAAGAAAAAATTGCAATGTTAGATAGCCCATTTATGGATTCATCACACTAAAGCAAATAGGAGTGGAGCCCACATGAGTATTTCAAAATCGGTGGATATTTTTCCTGTTCAGAGCTTAAAAAAAACACGTCCTATGCCTAACAAAGTGCCTATTACACATGGACGACGTCACGGGCGGAAGCTAGTTTTATGTAGAGTGAAAAACGGATACTACACTATACAAACAATTGTTGTACAATCAGCTGTTACATTTCCAGGTCGTAAAAAAATCAATAATAACCTTACAAACCTAAAGAAACATGGCCGCTTAAACGGCTCTCCCGCGAAACTTGATAGTCTATACAAAGCCAACGGTAAGCCTTAACGAACATAAATAAATAAATACCCACTAAATTAACACTGCGCTATCACGCTCAAAACTTAGCATTCAATCTGTAATACATAAATATATCTCTTGTTTTAAATATGTACATACATATTAACTCGTAAAAGTTTGTACTGCCCGGGGATCAAAACCGGAACTATTGGTGTAGTAGCCGACGTCTCAACCATTACACCAAATGGGTTGTCAAAAATATAAAATGAAACCTCAACATTGCAATGCCGGATAGTGCTTAATTAAACCATATTCGAACATCAATAAAAAGCGGTAGACGAAAGATATAACTAACGAAGCCTATAATGTGGGGAGAGGAGACCATTAACCCCGGCCTTCGGGTAATGTCCGAAGTGTTGGAAAAACTTGTATTGTATGTCAGCTGTTTTGGAAATAGATTGGCTTGCATAAAATCAATAGTTATGGTAGCAAACCATTTGCAGTCTTTCAAAACATGAGCACTACTTTTTGACTAGATTGATTATTTATTGGCTGATAATGAGGAGCCTATAACGACCGACTGCAGGACAGTGCATCTTGAAAACCGAATATATTTACATTTGTCAATGTTCGAAAATTATTGGATATAATTACAATAAATTTGAGTAATTTTCATTACGTATTTGCATCGAAAATTTTATATCATCAGCGTATAAAGCTGAACCCTGCGGTACACCAGACGCACACTCAATTGTTTTTTATGGGAGACAATTGATAGTTCGTGGGCATTGTTAGGCAAACAAGTAGTCGATTCAACTGATGTTAAAGACACTCGTTTCGAGGACTGAATTTGTTGAACTTTAAATTATACTTGAATTTAAAAAAAAAGTGTTCTGACAAAGGTCACATCGTTTTCGTCGTTAAACTAACAGCCAATTGGAGAATATATGATTTCTACATAGTTGAATTTCTACTCAAACACACTTTACGTTTATAGGTTCCTGCTTAAAGATACGGAAGTTCTATTAATCCCATAGATAAGTATTATGTTAGGCGGCCGAAAAGATCCCAAATAAATAGTGTCGAAAATCAACCAGAGATTAACTATGATTTTATCATTATTTTTATGTTTCAAGTTGTATGCGCTTCATTTGTTTGGCACAAACATGACACTTTTCTGAATGAACTTAGCTCTAGAGGCATACTAGACATTTCTTGGGTTCCAGACATTTTCAAACAATGATTTAGTAGGCAATGTAGGTATTGTTGTTTGTAAAATAACTTAGCCGCAATACTCATTTCACAGTTAGGAATAGGCTTAAAGCATTTTCTTGTTATATATAAAATAATAAAGCAACCACTGAGCCAGTATTTAACCAATATTGAAGGACAGAAGTAATATAAAATTATTAAAAAAAAACTTATTTATAGACGTGCTCGGCGGCAAATTTCGAATACAAAGTTTCCATTCCATGTAGCATGCCTTCAAGCACTTCCTGCAGCGTTTTGCAGTAGCACTGCGGAAATTCCCATTGTGCAAAACCAATTTGTCCAACCGTCAATTTATCATAACACCTAACCGCGACAGAGACAAATAGCCCAAACTAAAATAGGAGTACTTGTTTGCAGCTAAACACAAACCACGTGCAGAATTAAACCAGAAACAACTATTAGACTATCAAACGGAATTTATATCGCTATTTGTACTAAAATAACATAAAATCGAACGAACTCTGCGGAGCTTTTTAACTCTTTGATGTCAAAATAGAACAAATTCGACAATCATTCGAAATAGGCCAATGGCTAGTCAGCGACAGTTTTTAATGCTATTCGCCATTCAAAATATGGTGACACCATTTGTACATTTTTTACAGCATTCATCGTTCGTCATTCATTCATTATTTTTATCAATGTGATTACTTGAACGCACCTGAAGGAAAAAGGCGGGAAGCTCATCCGTCACGCGCTGTCACTTTTGGCGGCAAAATCCGATGTCGTTCAACCGGAACCGCTCACTCACTCTCATTGTTTCACAAATGGCACAGATTATTTTTACACTGATTTTTGTTTTTTTTTTGCGCGTTCAGCGGCAAGGGTGTTTAACAATTATTTCGGCTTTCGGCGACGCGGCGTAGGTGTCGACCACCACGGGAAAAGTTGTAGGGCGGACTGGTCTCGTAGCGTACGTGTCGTCGCGTATTTTTCTATTCTACCGGTTATTCTTTGAGTTGTGTCATTTTGTCAGTGGGCCGTAGGTCGGGCTATTTTTAATTGCCCTAAAAATCGAGTGCGGTAAACAGATTCAGCTGTTTTATTAGTTTTGTTGTATTGTAATGTGGAATGTTTATGGGTGTTTAAGTGATTCGTCTGGTTTTGGGGCATATTTGTGTTATATTGAATCGTTAGGAATCGTATAAGTTTTTATATCATAGCTATGATTTATTATTATAGATAACAATGTCACGTTTAATCATATTAATGAATTTCAGCAATTACCCGAAATATGATTTATGTTCTTTTTTATCTGTCGTTTTTTTCATCAACCATCATCGATACATATTTATTGAAATTTTGTGGTAATTTTAAATTTACAATGATAAAAAGCATTTAATATAGAAAGCGTCCTGTCTGGAATCTTGCCTGGTGAAGCTGTGGAGGCCATCTGCGGCCAACAGGAAAAGTCCATCTGAAAACCGAGTCTTTATTATTTCAAGCATGCAAACCTATAATTGTTATTGGTTCAGCAGTGGACATACATACTAGGCTGTAATGAAGATGATATTCTATATAAATACGCTGAAAAATATTGCGACTCATGTTTTTCAAACTCAGTATCACTCACTCGGATGTCTCTGTCCATAAGCACATTAAAGTGTGGCTGCTATACGCTGCCAGTGTATTTTCGGAACCTTGCCGAAAGGGACTTCTTTTAATTATACTTTTTACTTTAAATTATTTATTTTTAGTGTTCAAGGTGTAATATACTAGTTAAAGTGTAATTTATGTACTCAAAATGTATGGCTCAAAATATATGGCTGCTATTATGTCTTCGATTTTGAAGAATGCCAGGTCATATAGCCCCAGTCGTTTGACCCCGTGGTCTAGTGGTTGGAATCCCGAGTTTGGATCGCTGATTAATGCGTAAGTCGAGGGTTCGATCCCGCGTGCGTCGGCACTTGTAGTGAAAACCATAGTTTTTTTTCCGGTTTGGTCAAAACATTCTAAGTATGATCGATTCATGAACAAACAGGGTTGGTTTGATTATTCATTAACCTGACTAACCTTACTTAGCTATTATTATAAACATAAATTATATGTCAAAAACGGGTAGGCTCGTGCCCCTTGGTGGGACGTTTAATGAGCTGATGATGAATGATGATATGTCAAATAAGTACCTACCAGAATACATGTTTGCCCTAGCTACTTAGATAATTTAAATATTATATCATATTTTATATTTTACGCTTATCAGCGCTTATTGTAACCTTATTGAATGTATAATTCTGAAACAAACAAACTTGTAAGTAACTAAAAGTAACCCAAATTGAAAAAAGCCAGCGCCGCAAAAAACATCAGCAAAGCGGGAAAACTCAGCCCAATAACACTAAAGCCACTTTGCCTAACATTCGGTTTTATGTAAATACACATACGGGACCAGAATGTTGGCGTGATAGAAAATTATTATGATATAAGTTGCCCCACTAACAGGATTGGCCGAACGCGATACAGTATATCTGGTGTCTGCCAAGGTCGATTGGGGATTAGTCCGCCATAGTTTATCCACCTTAACGCAGAGCCTTGATGTCAGCGTTTAAACTATGTATCTATATGTGTCAATGATAGATAGATAGACTCTTTATTGCTCACAATGAAATTAAATACAAACATAAAAACCAATACAGCGGGCAAAGGCGGCCTTATCGCTACAAGCGATCTCTTCCAGGCAACCTTAGGATAA
This sequence comes from Leucinodes orbonalis, assembly GCA_019425675.1. Lineage (NCBI taxonomy): Eukaryota > Metazoa > Arthropoda > Insecta > Lepidoptera > Crambidae > Leucinodes > Leucinodes orbonalis. Next base: position 45,922 of record PQWD01013326.1, on the reverse strand, counting down.
AGAAGACGAAAAATAAGTAAGGTAGTGGGCAAGAAAAATAGGAAAACAAATAATATATGAGATGTCAATATGTAAAAATAAAAAAAGAACAAAATACTTAAATAAACACACAAATCTAATAAATATGCTTTCATAAATAAATAATTAAAAACAAATACATCCTCATAAAAATACATACTAATCTATATAAATAATTCTCGAAATAAGTACAATGTAGTGTCCAATAAATGCTGGTGGTGACGAATCTAGTGGTAACTTAAGTATACTCAACCAGGAAACAACATAGACTTATATATGAGCGGACGCGCCTTGAAGATATAAATAATAATAAATATCCACTGACATTCACACAGCGCCATCTAGCCCCAAGTTAAGCGTAAAGCCTGTATTATGGGTACTAAACAAAGGATGAACATACTTGTATACATCTTTTTTTGTAAATACATACATATTATACGTAAAGACACCGGGACCATTACAGAATGTTCATGCACACAAATGTTTGTACTGCCCGGGGATCGAACCCGGAAACCTTGGTGTTGCAGTCGACCTCTCTACCGCTAAACCACATGGGTCGCTATGATTAGCCATCGTACAATCTAATGTAATATATACCGAACTCAAAGGTGACTGACATAGTGATATATCAACGCACAGCCCAAATCATTGAATGGATCTGGCTGAAATTTTGCATGCAGGTTGATGGTGTGACGTAAGCATCTACTAAAAAAGGTTATTGATAAAATCTACCCTAAGTGGATAAAATAGGGGATGAAAAATAATTCTTTTAACACAAGCGAAGCCGTGGGCAAGAGCTTGTTATGTTAAAATTTGGTTTTGCTAGGCATATCCGAAATTCAGACTAATAGTATGTCGCCGTCGATGGATCCGACTGAGAGGACACCGTCATCATCATCATTCTGGAACAAAAAAATTTAATCCTGCGAGATCGCATAGTAAAATTCGCTTTGTGCTATTTTTCCCATTTGGTTATGATACTGGAGGCTACTGAACTAGGGCTCCTAGGTCCTTCTCAATTGCAGAATTTTCTGCAAATGCCGAATGTATGTTATAAAAAAAAATTTTGGTTACACTTTTTGCTGTTGGCCATAGATGGTCTTCACAGCTTTGCCGGGCAAGTCGAGCTCAGAAAGCCCTCAGCTTAAAATTAATTTTCTGTATGGACCATTTAAAAAAATATATAAAATAAGTAACCTGTTCCTATTTGTATACTTCTCATGTCTGTTTGTAAACTATTTTCAAATAAATGAATAAAATTATGAGTCCTTTACACACTCTACAATTAGTTAGATCTACATTTTTTTAAATATAACTGTCGCAAAACGCAGGAAGATAAAAAAAAATTGAAGATGCAAAAGTTTGAATTATAATAAATAATATTTTATAAACTTATGTAATTTAAGTAATTTATTAAAAGGCATACATTAGTGCATGTCGTGGCAGCCTTTAAGTATAACAGCGATTTGTTATGTTACTAATAAGTTTTAATTGTGAATGATATCATCGTTTGTTATGTTAGTTGTCCTTAAATAAATAAATAAATATAATTAGCAGAACATATCAACAATTACAGTAGGAAAACAAATATTTTGTAAATAACGAAGTACACTGGCCACTTTTACACACAATTGAAACGGTAACATAAACAATACGACCAACCATAAACACGCTCGTCCCACCTTATCGAGCCACAGCTCATTCCAACAGGCATTCCTAGGGATGGGCTAATTAAAAATGTATCGATAATTTTCAATCGATACCGTGTATTTTCTATAGACGCGGATCGCAAAAAAAACGTGTATTGGTTTGGTTTATTGTTTAAAACTTTGTTGTTTACTGTTGTTTAGCTAGTCTAACATTCATTTATTAAAAGTACGCTAGTTTCAAGTGGGTTCATTTGATAGGTGTATTTTGGAACTATGCGATCTTGTGAGTTTTCTTATTAAGTAAATGTGCTAATCTGGTGATGAATATTCTTATATTTTACCTGATTCGATAACGATAGTGTGGAGCTAATGAGACTCCTTCCTCGCATCGTTGACAGTACAGTCTTAAATATCTACTGATGAATTATAATACAAAAAAGTAACCTACATAGCTTGAATTTGATTCTCCAAATTATAACCGATTTAAAAAATATATCGTCGAAATTTGTAGCTCATATTAAAATATATATATATTATATCGACATATTTTGATTTATCGACTATTTTTTCCCAAGCCTAAGCAAGGCTAAGCAGACCGCACTCCCACCGCAATAAAACATTTCCCGCGCAAATCCGGTAATGCCAAACAAAAATAAAGATGGCGATTGTTTAATTGCGTTATTTTAAGACGGCGGAGTTCCCAAAGCATTCGGCTTTAAGCAGTTGGCAATGTTCCAAGGTTACGCTCTATTTGGATAGGCTAATTGGGTGGTATTGTAGGCAACTGTCTGCGATATTACCTGAACGGGGATTAGACTTCGTTTTTATTTAACTGCGCTTCGTCGGTTATACCTATGCCGTAGAAGCACAAGCTTCCTTTAATATAGTATTTTTTTCTGTAGACCATTTCTAAATATATATATTATTATATTATAATAAATAAATAATACTTTTGTCTGTTCGTGTGTTCCTATTTAATAATAAAAAAGATAAGAACATCTTTGTAATTGTTTTTGTTCACTGTTCTTCTGTTTGTAAAAATATATTTTGTGTTTTGTATGCCAATAAATGGTTTACTTTCTTTCTCTCTTTCTTTAACTGCCTTCGTAGTCTTACTATTGAGTTTATATCGCTTGATAAGATCACTCTCCTCGATTTTTCCCAGTTTCTTTAACACATAGCCGGCTGAATCAGATGTATGTCCGAAAAGAAAGATAATTCTTCCGACTGCAATCATAATTTCAGTGAGTTAAGAGCGTGGGTGACTTATTGGTGTGGACTGTTGTGTTACCTTCCGATCTGGAGGGTGCAGGTCCCGCCACGTACTCATGTCTTTTCGAAATTTTATCTTCGTTCATCCGCTCTTACCGTAAAGGAAAACATCGTGGAGAAACCTGCCTATGGAGAAATTCCAAGGTTGTGCGTGAAGTCGCTCAATTCGCACTGAGCCCGCGTGGACGACTAAGGCCTATACACCCTATACGGGTAGGCTCTTGCCCCTCAGTAGGGAAGTTTAAAGAGCTGATGATGGCGACTCATAAATTGTGGTCGTTAACACCCATCCATCCACATTGTACTGTGTTTGGCTATGTCTGGTGACTGCCAGTCATCCCCTACAGCTATGCTGATTGGGAAAACCTGTGCTCGGCAGTTAAAGGTGTTTTTTTTTCTGTAAAACCTAGTTATCTGAATAACATCTTAATTGATGCTACCAGTGGCAATGGTGGCATTACTGTGACCCTATAATAATTATTTCTGTGGCATATTAATATTAGTATTATTGTTATTATTACTGTCCTGCTTCTGTGGTGGCTGGATTTGTGAAAATTTCTTGATCCCAAGATTCCCAAGGCCCCAAGAATCGTAGGGCTTCCGCAGCTGCCACAGTCGCAGTACGTATGTATCTCGTGGCAGGCTATAGTTAAAACATCACTTTATAGTTTTGTTGATTGTCCTTAATGAATAAATAAATGTTTTCCTTGCGTTATGGGAAGCAGGACTTCATATTACCCATATGGTGCTGCGGTTGAGACGTCGGCTGCAACACCAAGGGGTTTGATCCCCGGTCAGTACAAACATTTGTGTGCATGAACATGTCTATTTGTAATGGTCTGGGTGTTTTCTATGTGCAATATGTTTAACCGTTTTTTAGTACCCATAATACAGGCTTCACGCTTAACTTGGAGCTAGACAGGCTCTGTGAATGTCAGTGGATATTTATTATTATTATTTATTATATTGAGGATTGAGAGCGATGCCCGTGCTTGACCAATCATTTGACGATTCGAATTATTTAGAATCCTTTTGAACTTGTGTAAATAATCTAGTTTTCATAAAATAAATCATGCGCGATAAATAATAAATTGTTAATTTACTTATTTCACAAAAAAGTGAAAAGCGTTTCATATAGTTATGTACGTATAAAACGTATACTTACGAGTATGAACTGTGTAACATGTAAAATTATTAAGTAAAATAATCACCAAATCTGACATGAAAATCTTATATGAATAGTAAATTTAAAAAAATATATTAAATAATTTTATCAGGATGTAATAACGCTTGGTTTAAGCTAGCTTTTGTACGTAGAGGGAGGAGGATGGGGATAACGGGGTGACGTCACGTGTTAAAGGGCACTTAGTACTAGGACATCAGAAATCACCTGGAGATTCCAGGCTGTCAGGATCCAGTCGATTCCCGATTCTAACACTATGTCTCAAACCATATATTACAATGTCAAGCATGAACCCAAAAAGCGGGATAAACGAGCTCATGCTAAATGCAGCCTAAACGCATAAAGCATAAACTTTAGTTTCCAGTGCAGCTTACCGTGTTATTCTTTGCCAAAAGGCTGGCCCATCCGCATTTTCCACGTTGCTTGGGTTCTTCTATTATAACCTTTATACTGTACTAGCATGATTTAGTATCCTAAAGCAAGAATAAGACTTATAGTACATTCCGTAGTTTGAGCACATTTGCATACGGTGTGGTGCTTTTGTGGGAAAGAGATTAAGCATAGGCTATATCATGGAAAGAAAAGAGATAGGGGATTTCTCTAGCGCCACCTCAGTGATTTGATTAACGAGGCACCGACTCAGCGTCACCCTGCCTGTGGCAAGTAATTATCGAACTTCTTGAGATTGCGCGTAGTTAATTATTTTGAATGGGAAATTAAAATGAGAACCTTAGACCTACTTTTCAATCTCAATAAATTACATATAATCATTTATTATGATGATTTAATAGATTACTTAGCAAACTGATACTTGAAATATCTTTATTCAAATAAATATTTCTTTATATTTTTATGACTTTAGCATCGGTTCTGAAAAGTAGGATCTTCGAGTAGGGCCGGCTGGAAACACAATAGTCAGTCTTTAAAACTTTTTTAACCCTTTTTTTATGAGGGCCTTTTAATATTTAATCCAAGCAAATGAAAGGACAAATCGGCTTGATTTTGCAGTATTAAGGTACTTTAAACCTCTTCCAAGAAATGATATTCCTACGTAGTCTAAGATTTGGGACAACAAGTTTTGGGGAAGGTAGAGCATCATATACGCCTAAAGTCATGGGTTCGAAACCCAAATTCCTCGGGCCCAACACTGACTTAAATGACTTCTTACTATAATATAATACAAGAAGCAAACACCGGGTTTTTTTTCGAACTGACTAAATACTGCTGTTCACCAGATATATTTTTCAAAAGCATCCACCAGCGAGCTTTCGCAAGTCGACGGTATTAGAAATAAGATTATATCAAATACCCTTATTAGATAACACAGCAGGTGCTTGCCATTATCAGCACGACTTGGATCTCAAAAGTTACACGTTGAAACCCCAAATAGCCATTGATGGCAATGCAATCTAAAACATAGGTTTTTTAAAATCTTGTGCGTTATTTTTTAAACAGACGGAAATCTAAAATATTCGTAATGTTCTTTCTTCCTAAAAAAAGAAACAAAACAAGCCCGCACTCGGCTGATCACGTTGCACAAGGTTCTAGTCTACCAGGATAACATAAAACTGTAAGAGCTTACATATCTCCATTCATAATGCCGCCATTCTGGCAAACAACCACGTGGCAAAAGCTTAACGTCGTTTAGCGACCTCTAGTGGAGCTTTGGTGTATTAAGTACAAAACCAGAGTTATGGGGTTCTGCCATTGGTGCTTATTTGGCGCTAGTTCTGTTAAGTTGTCTGAATTTGTGTTTTAATTTATACATATAAAAAACAAAATATTATCAAATACATTTTATTTCTACAAGTACATTAAAGGCACACATTTGTCCATGTAGATATCAAAGCTACATACCCATATAAAACAAAGTCAAAATTATTAATCAAATTCGAAAGTTTTTTTTCTACTTCCCCATTTCAACAGGCCAAACCACTAAAGCGCTTTTTTTCAAAGCATCAAAACTCATATTTTTAGTTTAGTATTTAAATTGTTTTTTTATATTTTTGTATATTTCTTGACGTTCATAAGTGCTTTGTTGTAAGCCTAATTTGAAATAAATGTTTTTGACTTTGACTTTGACTTTGACTTTGACAAGTTAAAACAGAAAATGTAAATGAGTTTGTCCCGATTGAACAGAAAAACTAGTTAAACTATTTATTTATTTATAATTAGTCTAGGTGTTTTCATGTACAATATGTATGTATTTAGAAAAAATCTATATAAATATAAATATATATAGTTTCTTTTATTCTTTTATTCAGTGGATATTTATTTCATTATTTCCACGAACACTGCCCTACACCAGTCTTTCAAGGCTAATTTAGGTCACTCATACACTGTAAATAAAACTGGCTTACAAGGTACTGAAGTCACGTGTACAACCTTCGAAACTACTAGGACTGCATAGCATGCAAGAGCAACCGTAACCACGAACTCAACGAGGGGATCGTAAACAAAACATACGCGCTTAGCTCTTGCACTTTTCAGGCCTTATTATTATTATATTCTGGGTAAGAAGCTAACGCAAACAGTAAAATACTGTCAATTTTGAAATTTTTAACACATAAGTAATTCACCAATGATGGTTTCTTTGATCACGTTGTTTAGTTTCCCTACTTCAAGTTTGCTTGGGGCTAAATGTCATTGTGTGAATATCTATAGACATTTATTTATAAACAAAAATACTGGTCATTTTTAATTGACATGATCTTGACGAACTAGTAACTACACTGTGGAGGGTTTTTTAGTTTGCAAATTTAAAAGAAAACTTATATAAATAGCGATGTAATATCTATTATTTAAAAATATTAAAAACAAGTTAACTCGACATGGAAAATGCTGATAATAAGGCCGTCTATGTACAGGGGACCCTCTACCCTGGACCAGTCACGTTGCATTTCACCCCCAATAACCAGGAATACATGAATCGCGGGAGTTCCCGTTGCTACAGACGCCCAACGTCTCTTAGTAAACATCACGAACGAAGCATTTAATGTGTATGGTAATCTTATCTTATCTTTATACGCGATTGAAGTAAATCTTTTTTTAGGTTTGTATGTAAATTGCAAGAAAAGGGAACCTATAAAGATTCATCATAACTATATGTTTGTCCCATATGTCACACCTTTTATCCCCTATATGTAAGATCTATACTGTTAAAACTTTGTAAGTAGATGTAAGAATCTTAAAAATTACATATTATATAAAAATATAGTTCACAACTTTTTAAATTTAAAATCGTAGAATAATTATGCAGTTGGTAGTAAACTTTACAGTGTTATTTAGGATATTTATCAATATCACCAAGATTGTATAAATCTTGTTCAACAGACTTTATCGGGGTGCTTTAAAACTTCGAAAATTAGTTGGATTCATAGCTGTAATTTTTGTCAATGTTTTTTGTATCTAGCATTAACTTTACTATCTTATAAAATTATGCTAGCATTTTTTATAATAGAGTTCTAAAGAGACAGAACACCAAAACATATTTTTTCAGCAACCAACGGAAAAATCCCCGTGAATCATCAGGAATGCATAGCAATGCAACAGTTACCGTTGCTAAGGACGCCACTCGTTGTTACTCGTAGGTTAGTAACCTACGGATGCATTGTGTGTAAGGCATGGGCGAAACATCATAAGGGTAAGGTGATACACACAACTTGTGTTTGTTGTATGTGTTTTACGAGAATTGCAAAGATGCATGGCCACACTGTATTTAAGTTTAATTTTTTCGTATATTTTTCGGTTATTATTTATTTTTAATTCTTTATTGTTTACTGAAAAACCAAAAAAAAATAAAAAAAAGTTATTCAATGGAATATATATATAAGCAAGTTACGAATTAACGTAACAAAAAGCTGTTCCGTTGATTACCTAGATATTCTGTAAAAATGCAGAATTATAAAAATAATGAATTCACATTATATCGTAAGTTCCTAATGAATTGTACACAACTGTACAACTGGTTTTGTACCCTTCCATCTAAGTCTATAGTAAAAATTAACGAACCTTTATACTAACAAAGCCTTTATACTAACAAAGCCTTATTCTTACGTACCTCGACCGGTGTGCGACCCGCTCGAACGTAGCACGCTCGTAGAGCTCGTACTCGGAGGAATAAGACTCCTCCGAGGCTACGTAAGACTGCTTAAAAATATTTTTGACATTCAATTTGTTAATGCTACAAACTACGGTTGCATAGACGCTACGACGTAGCAAAGCAGCTTTATGAATGTGACATCGAAGTTTTATGGAATATACTATTTAGTTTGATTTCTGTGCGTTTAAGCATTTGTGTACATGTATGTTGTATTAGTCGGGGTATTTAATATGTATCAAGTTTATTTAGGTATTTACAAAAAATCAAATTTATTTTTTATGAAATCACCACAGGACAAGTTAATTTCTTAATTTGAGACTAGATGTCGCTCGGTGAATGTCTTTGTATATTTATTTATTGTTGTATTTAAGTCTGAGGAGTTAAATTGCTTATAATAATCCAGTGATACACGTCAACTAAGCGATTTCAAGTTTTTCTTCTAAACAATTACTTGGTTAGTTTTTTTTTTAGTTTTCGTAGCGAATTGGGACAAAGAAACAAGACATGTACATTGTATCCAAACAACGTACACCTCTTCCTATTCCATATAGTCCTGGTAGTTGAGGTCGATTTTCAACGTCACTAACGCTGTGGCTCCTCCCTATCTTATTTTTTTTTTAACTACTTATAGAGTGAAGATGAAACAGAGTCATATGTAATAGTGTTTGAAAGAAAGAGAACGTTGTATTAAATACTTATTCCTTTTACGTACTGCAAACAAGTTGATTCAAGAAAGGAGAAAGTACTAAAGATCATCCTATTGCCAGACTTACTGTCTAAATTGTACATTAAACTAAATTTCACTTAGGAAATGTTTTCGACTCAACTAATAATACTTTAATTAACTTATATTGTGGATTTTTTTGTCTCTATCACAGCTCAAGGCACTATATATTTCATGTAATTAATAAGAGTATTCAAATTCAATATTAATTTAATAACATTTAGTATCAAAATATTTGTATTTCTTTCTTGTAACCGCTGTACTCGGTGGTGACTAAAGTCACTCAACAGGGGTGGCTGAGAGAGGCCCTGCTTTAAAATAATCATTAATTTATGAAAGTGACGCTATCATAGGTGTGGTCTTTGGAGAACACCATGAATTAATTAAAAAAATAATTGAGAAAGATTATCTAAACATTTTTCATGCCCATTTTCATCAACTGTCAAATTCGATCAACTTTTAAATTTTTTTTGTTCATATTGAAGCGTTTACATATGCTTCTTTTTATTGAATTTGAAAGAAAACACAATCAAGCACGAGAGGTGTACAGAATTTCGCTGCAATTCCTTCTTTATAACCAGGGTTACATAACAATGCTGCAACTGTATTGCGGACAACAGGATGCATTGCGCAATTGAAAACCACATTCAACATTACAGTTTTTGGGGTCCCAAGCGGCAAGCTATCTTAAACGGGCCTACCGAAGTATGGAATCAATTTCAGTTCAAAATCATTATTTGTTCCAAGGTTTGAAGTTTTAAGCAAACTTGGAACGTGATACAAAGTAAAGTTTTTCACATCTTTAGTTTCATTTTCTATATCCTGTCGATTGCGCATGCGTACCACGTAGGCAGACCAGCCTAGGTCTTTGTGTGAGTGTAAGCACAGAAGGCAGCGTCTGTGGCAACGATAACTCCCGCTGCTTTATACATCCCTAGTACTCGCCGTGCTTCGGGACGTTTCATGACGTAATCGCTGCCCGTGACGTAGATGCTTCAGACTCATATACACACATACGTATAGTTAACAGAATTGAGAGCTTTTAATTGAAAAGCTTGAAATCTTGATTGATATTCTAGTTGACTATGCATGAGGTGTAATGGTTGAGAAGACGACTATTACACCAAGTGTTCAATTCCTGGGCACTAAAAACATTTGTTTGCATTAACATGTCTCTTTGTATTGGCCTGGGTGCTTCTATATTAAGAAATATATGTATTATTGCACGACCTATTTGGTGTAGCGGTTGAGACGTCGACTACTATACCAAGGGTTCCGGGTTCGATCCCCGGGCAGTACAAACATTTGTGTACATGAACATGTCTGTTTATAATGGGCTGAGTGTTTTCTATGTATAATATGTATTTACAAAAAAAATATAGTCTGTTTATCCGTTGTATAGTACCCATAATACAGGCTTCACGCTTAACTTGGTACTAAATGGCGCTGTGTGAATGTCAGTGGATATGTATTCTTATTCTTATTGCGATATTTGGGCTTTGAACTTAATGCTTTTGCTAAAGTTGAGAGTGTACAATAATTCAATGCCAAGAAGTTCAAGATGGTTGAACGCTGAGACAAACGGGCTACGAAAGTCCGTGTTTTGACATGTTAATACTTTGGGAAAAATTTTAATAGAATGGTATTCACTTTAACACAATTTCAGTAAGCTTAAAGTAAACTTTATTAAGAAAAAGTACGACACTATGGACGAAAGGTTCCTTTTGCATCATTATACACTGTTCAATGAGAGTCCTAACAAAAACGTGAAGTTAGCTTGTAAGTAGAGCTTAAGTTGGGCGTCAGTCTGCGCATGCGTGGTATCTAGGCACCCTATATCTAGGTACTATGTTGTGTTCCCACAGTTGCGTCCTTAGCAACAATAATTCTTACTAACTTATGCTATCCTAGTCATTTAGCGGCGTGGAAAACGTGACTTCAAATGGTAAAATGGCGCATGGCTTTAGCAAAATTGCTAGATTCATTGGCTTGGATTTTAGAATACAAGGTAAATACATCCGGGGACACTTTGTGTGACGCAATATATGGTTTAATATTATAATGACGACTAAAGTTGTCTGCTGTCTGTAAAAGTATGAAGTTAGAGCACATGAAGCGTGAAGAGAGCGTGTAATATGAATAAGTGTGTAAAGCAGCTCCTCATCAGATTGTCGCACGACTTCGTCTTGCTTTCTCTTATCGAGTACATATATAAAAAAATATGAAGAACTTTAATTTAATTTACATTATTTTTCCATTTACTTCTATCACACAGCAAACCACAATAAATTATAATAAAATAAATATCCACCAACACTCACACAGCGCCATCTAGCCCAAAACTTATCAAGTAACTTGTAACATACTTTTTTGTAAATACATAAATATTATACATAGAAACACCTAGATCAATACAAACAGACATGTTCATGCACACAAATGTTTGTATGAGATCAAACCAGGAACCTTGGTGTAAGAGCCACGTCTAAAACATTCAACCATATGGGTCGTCATTGCTCGTATTATTTTTAACCGGTCTTCAGTCATCAAAAACTTAGAAAGGCTATAATAGGTAACTGTTCACCCCGACTGCTGTCCGATTGCAATGGAAATATATCCAATTAGCATGATCAACTGTTACGTAAACATCGTTATATTTAAACTTTATTCTTTGTATAAAAGAAAATAAAACCAATTATAAAGTTTGGAACTATTGTATAAGGGCAACATTAATTTAAATAGTTTTAAACAATGTTAGAAAACTTTTCTTTATGTTACAAAGTGAACAGGACGGTCAAGACGCTTACCTGATGGTAAGTGATACGACTTACCATAACAACTGCATTGAAGGAGACCAAAAACTGATAAACAGTTATTGTTCTCCATCAATGCTGCACTGCGCCCGACTCCCTGACAACAGATGTTAGGTCTCTTATACCCAGTAATTTCACTAAACAAAATTTGGGGTTAAAACTGTCACTTATTATTGCAACTTTTTATGCACTCCGTTTGCATCTTTCTTCGAGATATTTAAATTGGTTTCACTGGTGACTACGTACCGGCAAAACCAGCTAAGAAAGGACACACGACATTAACAAGGTTTTGTAAAGCCGCTAGCGGCTATTTCCAGAAAACAATCCTTTTTTGTTGGTGATATAGATATAGGTTGGTTGAATAGAGATTGTTGGTGATAGCTAATTATAAACATTCTGCTGTCAACATTTCTTCAAGTCTGCCAGGATGAATCGGTTTTTTTTAAATATAAATTGTATACTTTTGATTGTACATCAACTGTGAGTATGTGGCACACAGCATCCTTAGTCGCAGAACCTTCACAAAGTTATGCTACCTTTGTACTTCAGTTAGTACCAAAAACGTGACTTCTAATTGTCTTGCTTAATTAGTTAGACTACGCATGCGCAATGTTATCTAGACATCCAATATCTAGATATATTCTTATGTTTTTCGTGATGAAAACGGCGTCCATAGCAACAATAACTCCACCAGCATTATGTTATCCTACTGATATACCGGTTTGGAAACGTGACTTCGAATAGGCGGCGCCCGTGGGATGATTGAATTAAGCACTAACAGGTTCCCGCGACTTCATCAACGCTGGATTTAATTTCGGGTAATTATGAGCGCGGATAACAAAACCTGGCTACGTTCGAAATCGAAAGAATCTGTAATACTAGGTGGCAGACTCGTCAGACTTTTGGGGTCAGTTTTAAACAAATATAGGTATAACTTATGCCCACATCTAAAAAGGAACACCGAACTTCAAATGTCAGCACAAGTTCGTTCCATCACTATATCTAGACAACATGCTACAAAGTGCATTGCGTCCTTAGCAACGTAACCTCTCACACAGTTATTAATTCCCTGTACTTCGGCCTCCAACAGAAACGTGACGTTAAGGGGTGGGTCAGAGTGGATAACATACGCATGCGTTGTAGCTAGGTAACCTGGATGGCCAGATGTTTTCATCTTGCAGTGGCGTGCCTAGTAACAGACTGTTAGTAGCTACAACGGGTTTATGAGTTCCTGGTACTGAAGCGGGCAGGAAAACGTGACACAAGGGGGATGAGCCATGTGGCATGCTCCCGTCCTCCCGCTTCTCTCCATTTGATATGCAGTGCTGATAATTACGGTGACCATTTCAATTGTCCGATGAAGCTGTGTCGGCCATTTGAAGCTGACAGCGAATAGTCTGAAAAAAAAACTTTGCGTAACTAAAACTTCCTGGATTTAGTACACACAGGGTAGAGCTTGGTTATTGAATTCATTATCATCACGCCCTGTAAATAAATACATTAAACACTTTTAGAATACTTGTCACAGCGTATTTAACGCTTATTGTCTTGTAGCCAAATTTATCACTGGAAAGTTATTCATCATCATATTAACTAATCACTAGTAATTTGTAAATATAACTTGTCTATGTAATTTTAATGTTTATTTTTATTCTCGCTTGCACATTTTGTGCGTATGAAAGACTGTTTTGATTTAAGATAAAAGTTATCGTTTTTTGTTATTAAAATTTGACTGCTAAGTTAATTCTATTATGTTGAACAACGATATCGCACATATACTCGTAGAATATAAAACATAATGGAAGTATAAAAAATCTCATACATCGGATTATACATACCAGGAACTAAGAAGACAGAGGCGAGTCAGTCACGTGTTCATTATAGTTGGATACTAGGGCACCATAGAACTGGCAAAGGTGAAAGGTTTTATGAAGTATTGTCCTTAATTTATACTTTTAAAATTGTACAAGCAGATGCTTTAATAATTACTAATATTAGTAAAAAATATTATATTACTTAAAAAATAGTTTTTTAAATATGAAAGTTATAAGTAGCTATCACAAATATGATAATGACGATTAAGTATGTATGTGCACACCGTATTATTATACGAGTAGTATATATTCATGTGAATTATGTTCTTGGAAAGTGAATAGTGTTAAGCAGTTTGATTGATCTACTAAAATTTGAGTGTATTTGAAATTTAATTCACCAATTTTACATATTAACATGTAAAATTAGTGAATTAAAAACTATGAAGTGTTTATGTCCGCCAATGAATCAAAACATTTACTTCAGTATTTATGATGAATTCCTCGTAAAGTTTCATTAACGTGTCACATATTAGCCTTATCTAAAAGTAAATACTTTTAGAGTCACAATTTTCTTTATTAGAGTTGCAAATATTTGACAACAATTGTCTTGAATCGTTATGCACGGCGTTCCTAGCAACAAATATAACTTCTCGATTCCTTATGAAGTCTTGATATTGCAGCCACCATAAAAACGTGATCCGGTGTTTGGAGTGAATCGACGCATGCGTGGTTGCAGTCTAGGTAGCGAAGGATATCTAGATACATTGTTCCGAGCTAGATACATTTGGATGATGACGTCATCCAACTATGGCGTCCTTAGCAACAGTGGTTCTAGCACATTTATGATTCCTTAGTAATACGCCAGTTGGGAAAACGTGACTTCAATTCAGTCGCGAAGCCAGCGCCTATCGACCGACAACTAACATGTAATGGCCGCGTCCATAGCAAGTAAATGTTGCAAATTTTTGCGCTTCGGCTGCATCTTTTTTTGATATAGTAATATAGGTACCGTTTGGTTGGTTTGACTGGTGACTAAGTACCTGCAAGAACAGCTTAGGAAGGTCACTAATAAGATAGACAAACGACGTTAAAAATTTTAACAAAGCCGATACCGGCTTTTTCCAGAAAATAATCCTTTTTAGTTGGTTTAATGTCTTTAATTGTGTCCCAGACATAACAACAACCTTACACAATGACAGTAACTTTCACAAAGTACCACCTTTGTACTTCAGTTAGTACCAAAAACGTGACTATTAATTGTCTTGCTTAATTAGTTAGACTACGCATGCGCAATTTATCTAGACATCAATATCTAGATATATTTTTATGTTGGTGGTGATACAACGGCGTCCATAGCAACAATAACTCCACAGATTATGTTATCCTAGTGATATACCGGTTTGGAAAACGTGACTTCGTATAGGCGGCGCCCGTGGGATGATTGTATTAAGCACTAACTGGTTCCCGCGACTTCGTCTGCGCAGGATTCAATTTCAGGTAGTTTATAAGCGCGGATAATAACGTCTGGCTGTTATATTTTTAAACCGAAGTACTAGGTGGTAGACTCGGTACTGAGCCGTCTAAGTAGGTACCACGCAGTGCCAGATATCGTCCGTGAATCAGGAGTGTCATTTCTGTGTTTTTTTTAGTAATGAGGGCACTGTAGCTTTTAAATGTACCTGGTCGGGTGTAAGAGACCTTACATCTGTTGTCTCGGGTGGCGGGCGCAGTGCGGCACTGATGGATAACTGTGTATCAGTTGTTGGTCTCAATCAATGCCGCTATATCATGGTCAAGCGTATCACTTATCATCACATGAGCGTCCAGACTGTCCTGTACACTTTGTTACATAAAAAATAAAGTTTTAATATCGTTATGTTAGTTAATCGTAAACGGCGCAGACACCATAGAGATTTAAATAAAATATTATTTTTACGATATTTTTATTGTAGTAATTTTTCATTATTTTGGTTTACTCATAAGATATTTATATTTTAGTGAATTCACACAATATATTTATTAATTATTGTACCCTATAATAATGTTATGCTGATAGATAGGTAGATACAGGCCGTATAAATATTTAGTTTCCTTATAGCTTTTTGAGCTCAGAACACAGCAAATGAATAAACAAATAGGTACTCATAGTGACATAAAGTCAATCAAACCGGATCCGCCAAGTCACGTGTTTTGTGCTACCAAATACCAGGACAGTATGACTATCGAGAGCATACAGCACCCGAAATGTAGTCCAGATAGAGATAGAGACAATAGCAAGTGTGTGAATGAAATAGCATGAAGATGCATCAAGTAAAATAGAAGTTGTGAAAGTGAAAGTGCTATTATTGATTGAAGCAGTACATAGCTTTAACGGTGACTTTGCTTGTGTTTTAATTATTTTATGTTAATATTATTTAAGTACTCAATAATACAACTATGAATGTAGTACATGTCTTTGGACAATGCGGATTGGTGGGTGTAAACGACTACTAGCATCTTTGGATTGTAGCCGTGACCGACAGTTTGAAATGCCCTCCGAAGGACGGAAACATCTTTCATTTCGGACAACGTGCTTTAGCCTGCAATGTCTTGAGCAAACTAGGCAAAATCGTTCAAAGTAACGTTAACTCGCGGTATTCAAACCTGCGAACTCTGGATATACGCGGATGGATCTAAGCCGAACACAGGAACACACACAACACACACAAACCACGCAAGCAGTTGCTATAACTTATAGAATTTGTTTAAATGAATTGCATTTCAATGTCTCACAATGTATCGCTATGATTCTATGATATACGATTTTTTTAATAAATCACAAAAATGTAAAAGTCAGTGTTATGCCAAACAAAAAAAGGCCGGCAATGCATCCCTGCGACCTCAGCTGTTGCAAATGTCCATGGGCGGCGGTGACATTTTCCATCAGGTGAACCGCATGCTTGTTTTCCCTTCCCCGAGTTGTCCCTTAAAAAGTATCATCCCTTACCGCCTTATGGCCTCAGGCGTGGTCTTATAAAATGACCGCAGCCGACGACGTGCAACATTCTCCTCAGAATTACAATATTTTCGGAAAAGCAGGTGATTCAGTGTGTAATGCCCAAACTAAAATATTTGCACAAGTGACGTTTCACCTGACTTTCCACAGGATCTGACGCTCATCAGAGCTCTACTTAGTGCATGCCAAATTAACGGACAAATATGAAGACAGACAAACAAACGTACCAGGATCAACATAAGTAAGGGATAGTATCAGTCACGTGTTTCGTACAGTTACGAACCAGGGCTACATGATTTTGGTGAAGGTTTTATATCAAATGCTATGCTATCTGCCGTAGTCGTACTCGTAGAAGCGACTTCTGTAAGAGACATCATTAACAATAAGCAATATTAAATAACAATATTTTTTAATAAATTGCCAACTTATTTAGTAAAAAAGGATCTCTACATCCAGTGGCTACCTACAAACTATCCTCAGGTCGTGTGTCCATTTAGTGGGTGATCTACGCATGCGCAGTATAAAAATCTAGGCATTTTATAGTGCCTAGATATGTTTTCATGTTGTTAGTAACGAAGCGTCCATAGCAACAGTTACTCCACTGGCGTTATGTTATCCGAGTAATCTGCCGGATTGGAAAACGTGACATCAAATAGTTGGCTCTCATGGGGGAGAGTTTGGTTGTATTTAGGTCATCGAACAAGCAGTGTTTCAAAAACTCTAAGAAATGTCTCATATCAATGATACTCTGTATATATAATTGTAGATACGCCATTACGAGTACAGTTTGTACTCTTTTGTTAATATATGTATGTGTGCTGTCACTGCATACAGAACACTTTTTTCGATTGTTTTGTGAGCATATCACGAATCCATACTTTTTTACATCATTGTTTCATATTTGCACAATCTCCTTAAAGACTGATATTAAAGTGTTTATTATTAAATAAGTTAGCAATTATCACACAACCCAATTATTATTTAATGCCAAGGGCAATTTGCAGATCAACAATGCTACTTTTATTTAGCAAGCTTTTAGCGTACATTTTGCTTTGATCAGGTAAACTAGAAAAAAACGTGTGTAAATGACCCAACGGCCAAGCTGAGTCTGAACTAGCTATCATCCGCCAAGTCACGTGTTCTGTGCCACCAAGTACCAGGATATTATGAGTATAAGGAGTATATCGTGAATGAGACAGCATGTAAATTGTGAAAGTGCAGTTATTGATTGATGCGATATATGGCTTTACCGGTGACTTTGCTTCTGTATTTTTCAATTATTGCATGCATAGTTAATAGTTATTTATTAATTATATTTGTTATCTTGCTTCTACTTTACTCTAGCTTATTAAATAGCAACTCTTAAATATTTTAAATAACTTGTTGAACAACATTACACAGCTAACCATAAAATCCATAAACGATTTGTTTACGCTATTAAGTAATCATACTAATATTCACCCATACATTGCATTCTTATTGTACCCAGGTAGATTGGCTTTGTGGAAAAAGAGACGAAAACTATCCAAGCCTACAACATAGATGACACATCCCAACCTTACCTGAACCTAGCCCATCCCCCGTAGAGAAGAGTCTAGGAGAGAAGAGAGACTTCAAGCGCAGCAAGTGACTGTTCGAAATCCCTTAACGACAAAAGTACAATGGGTGAGACTTACATCGAGCAGTAGACGATACTCTCTCTCTCTATCTTTTCAACTTATCGCAGTCCACTGCGGGATATATATCCCGGTCCTCCGCTTTTCTCATTCAGCCTCCACCAGCGACCTTTCGCAGGTCGTCGGCCCATGGGTCCCGAGGACATTTCAAGAAAATCATTCATCTCATTTATTTTCATTTATACATGTGGCGCCTAGTTACTTTCTGGCCTAAAACTAAACTGAGTTGATGATATTCATATAGAAATATATATTTTCAGAGTCAGTTTATTGTCTTCAAGCAGGTCTTAAGGCAGTTCGGAGTATAACACCAGTTCCATATGTTTATGACATCCCTCTAGGCATTCCCGCAAATAATGGTCCAGGATGCCGGATATAGTCCTATGAAATAGAAAGGTTTAGCTGGTAAAATTATAAGAGACACCAGTTTTCTCGGGTGACGGGCGCGGTGCAGAATTGATGGAGAATAATAAATGTCTATCAATTGGTCTCTATCAATGCCACTCTGTCATGGTCAGGCGTGGCCCTTACCTCCGGGTGAGTGTCCTGGTCGTCCTGTACAATTTCTACTTAAAAAAGGGAAAATTGTAAAATAGAAATGGGAAAATTGTAAAATAGAAATGGGAAAATTGTAAAATAGAAATGGGAAAATTGTAAAATAAAAATGGGAAATTCCATACTAACAAAAATAAAACGCACGAACGTACCAGGATCATATAAGTGAGGGTTAGTATCAGTCACGTGTTTCGAACTGTGACGTACCGGGGCTACATAACTGTGGAAAAGGTTTATCGGCCTACAATCCATTATCTCGGCTGTCGACAGCTGGCATACCTACCTACTATTTAAACAGAATTATTATTAAATTTATTTTTACAGAATGAAATGCATATTTAATTAAATACTTTGATATAGGTACGCGATTTAATTCGTAAAAGTGTTTTAAAGGTGTGTAAACATGGAACTTATATTTTGTTATGAGTACTACCCTAAATTAATTACCTTTTCCCGTTAATAAAAGGTAATAAAACTTGATTTTCCAATAATAAATAATACTAACTAATATATCGGAAGATTTTTATTTTAGAACATACATGTATCACTTCTTTTGTTTTTGAAGTTTCATTACACATGCGTGGTTGCATTCTTCATAACTAAGGTTATCTAGCTACATTTATTTCGGTATTCAACTATGGCGTCCTTAGCAACAGCAATTCTAGCACATTTATGAATCCTTAGTAATACGCCGGCTGGGAAAACGTGACTTCACCCTAGTTGCGAAACCTGCGCCGACCAACCCATACTTCTACTGAGACTGCGTCCGTAGCAACATTTATTGTTGCAATATTTGGGTATATACTCCTTTTTCAACTATCTTGGTTAAATTTATTATTATGGGTATATCCTTTTAGGGTTCTCTCTAATCTGTAAAAATAGCGTAAATAGATTTTGAATCAGATGGACAAACGATCTCAGAAAACTATAAAGTAGTCGCTAGATGCAGATTTTTATTGGTATAAGTTAGCAAACAATTTAACTCATTTGATGTTTAATGGAAACTTATTTAAGTTATAATAAGTTTCCGGCCCGATGGACCGAAGACTTGCGAAAGGTCACTGGTGGAGGCTGGATGAGAAAGGCGGAGGACCGAGATATCTGGCGCAAAATAGGGGTGACCTAGGTCCAGCAGTGGACTGCGATTGGTTGAAGAAAGAGAACTTTACACTTAGTTCTCCTAGCCAATTAACTGCCTCGGCAGAAACCCTTGGGTTTTATACTGTTGGATATACAACTTGAATATGAAAAGTGGACGTAACGCTAGCGTCCTTAGTGACAAAACCTTTCGCACCATTATGCTACCTTAGTACCTCAGCCTCGATCTGCAACGTGACTTTGAACTGCCGAGCTTAATTAAGTTCGGGTCTACGCATGCGCGGTGTACATAATCGTATCTAGATATGTTTTTACATTCTTAGATCTTAGTGAAAAACGTAGCGTCCATAGCAACAGTAACTCCACTAGCATCATGTTTCCCTTGTGATGAGCCGGCTTGGAAAACGTGACTTCAAATAGGTAAATACCGTGAACCGGCGAGAAACAACGCAAGCATTATGTTTCGATTGAGATTACAAAGCATACAAGTAAACAATGAAAATATTGAAGTGTTTTACGGGTTATGTGTATCAATCCTGTATTCTGCCCTTAATTCCAGACCTAAATAAGCTAAAGCGATAATAACAACATAGGCTGAGAGCCATCTGCACTTGACACTTGCTGGTAAGGTTAAGGTCATTAGTGTAGTCGCTAGATGCAGATTTTAATTGGTATAGTTACCAAACAATTAAATAGCCCACGTGATGGTTAGTGAAAACTTTAATAATAGCGCTTAATCACATAACACGTACCATACTTAATTGAGTTATCATAAGTTTACACTTAGTTATCCCAGCCAGTGAACTGCCTCAGGAGACAGGTTGTGGATGTCTTCTAAAGGGCCTTTGAATGTATGAATTGGGCTCTTTCGTCGAAATCACATGAGTCCAAATCTTGCCAACCGCTTTTTGTCGAAAGATGTAACAGCGGCCATGCCCTTATCTCACTTGCTATTTTCTTATTTATATTTAAATTGCACCAAAGTTTACGAGACAGATCGAAACCTTTGGGTTTGACTGTTGGATATACAACTTGATATGAAAGGTGGACATAACGATGGCGTCCTTAGTGACATAACCTCTCGCACTATTATGCTGCCTTAGTTCCTCAGCCTCCATCTGCAACGTGACGTAAACTGTCAAGCATAATTAGTTCGGCTACGCATGCGTGGTGTACATACCTAGTACTTACCTAGTACCTATGTAGACATCCAAATGTCTAGATATATTTTTACGTTCGTAGTGATACAACGTAGCGTCCATAGCAACAATAACTCCACTATCATTATGTTTCCCTTGTGATGAGCCGGTTTGGAAAACGTGACTTCAAATAGGCGGACCCCGTGGGGGAGGAAACCCAATCAGTTAATATTACGTCCTATGTGGGGTATTGGTTGAGACGTCAGCTACTCCACCAAGAGTTTCGGGTTCGATCCCCATACAGAACGAACATTTGTTTCTATGCATTGATATTATAATTTTCTACGTATAATATGTATGTATTTATAAAAATATATATGTATGTATTTACAAAAAGATATGTATGTACAGGAGAGCCATTCTTTGGCACGAATAGACAATCTCGACAAGACTGATATCACGATCGCACAGAAAACCGGCGTAAAATAACGCGAGCGTTGTATTTTTTATGTTAGTGAGACTACAGAGCATTTCATGCATATGAAAACCAATAAAACTATTCAAAGTGCTATTCAGGTTAAGTATAAAGGTTGTGTTCTACCCTTTCGTCTGGACCCAGAATGTATATTGCTAAACCGATAACAACATTGTTATTGCGATACAAATGGTTGAGATCGAAATACAAGCTTCTCTTAGCGGAATTGTCCGCGTTGTGTTTATATTTAGAATACACTCCTATGTTGCTGACCCGCTGCAACCTTCCTGTAAATAAATTGTATTATTAACATCGGAAAATATAAAGGAATTATGCTGAAAGCGGAATTCGTAGTCCATGATATGTTAGTCAGTTGCGGTCTACCTTATGTACGTCATATATTTCCCTCAAGAACTCGCTTAAATACAAACAAACAAAAAAAAACTTTATTCAAATAAATCTGTTACATATACTTTTGAATCGTCAATTGTTATTATAATTATATTGTCTATGACTACCACCGGAGATCCTATATCGGAGATATGCCTATCCCATTAAATTTCCCAATGGTATCTCAAGTATACAAATTGGGATAGTTCTTTTACGCTTGATACTGGGTGCTTAGTAGTACCGCAACCTCTGCAGTCATTGCAGTTGTTATGTGTCACACCTTGTTATAAAATTACCAAACCGCATATGATTAACGGATTTCACAAACTGTGCCTTAACCGAACTCAAGTGAATTTGGTGTCAAGTGCTCGTAGCGTTGCCACAACGGACGATGGGTTGTGATTCGAGCTGGTCTTCAGGTCAGTGAATTGAACTACTTCTCTTTGTTCTGCCGGCGAGCTACTCTGGGAACTAGTGAGATGTTTTCCCTGTGTATGATTTAAGTACTTTTTATGATGTAAATATATAGGGGGTTGTATGTTTCCCAATGTGTGTATAATGTGCATCGCCAGAAATCCAGACGAAATAGAAAAATCTATTTACGTTTTTAATTTTTTTACGACTTTTAAAGTTCATTGGCATCAAAAGGGTTAAAGATGGGTATTTAATTCACTGAGTCCCTAAAGACATAACCTCTCGCACCATTATGCTGCCTTAGCACCTCAGCCTCCATCTTGCAACGTGACTTTCTGTCGAGCTTAATTTAGTTCGGGTCTACGCATGCGCGGTGTACATACTCGTATCTAGACATCCAATATCTAGATATGTTTCTACGTTCTTAGTGATACAACGTAGCGTCCTTAGCAACAATAACTCCACTAGCATTATGTTTCCCTTGTGATGAGCCGGTTTGGAAAACGTGACTTCAAATAGGCGGATCCCGTGGAGGGAGGTGACCCAATCAGTCAAAGTACGTACATATAGTTGAGACATTGGCTACTACACCAAGGGTTTCGGATTCAATCCCCATACAGAACAAACATTTGTTTCTATGCAATGTTATTATAATTTTCAACGTATAATATGTATGTATTTACAAAAAAAATATGTAAAGGAGAGCCATTCTTTAGCACGAATGGAACGGCTTGACGGGACTGATATCACGGTCTCACAGAAACCCGACGTGAAACAACGCGCGCGTTGCGTTTTTCATGTAAGTGATACTACAGAACATGCCTTAGTTCCTCAGCCTCCATCTGTAACGTGACTTTAAACTGTCAAGCTTAATAAGTCCGGGTCTACGCATGCGCACATACCTAGTTTATAGGCATCAAAATATCTAGATGTTTTTACGTTCTTAGTGATACAACGTAGCGTCCATAGCAACAATAACTCCACAAGCATTATGTTTCCCTTGTGATGAGCCGGTTTGGGAAACGTGACTTCAAATAGGTAAATACCGTGGAGGAGAACCCAAAAAAGAAAACCGGCGAGAGACAGACAACGCAAGCATTGTGTTCGGAGCGAGATTACAAAGCATACAAGTGAAAACTTATGAAAATATGAAAGTGCTTTACGGGTTATGTTATTAACTACCTGTGTTCTGCCCTTCAATCCAGACCTAGAATGTATATAGCTAATAGTAATTTTAAGGCTGAATGCCGTCTGCGCTGGCCACTTGCCCGGTGAAGCTGTAAAGGCCATCTGCGGCCAACAGTGATAAGACATATCGAAAAAAAAGTGCTGACCCGCTGCATCCTTCTTTTAAATAAATATTATATCATCGAATGTTCAGTGTTCTAAAATCATCAAATATTGAGAAACTTTGTTAATGCAGATTGCATATCGTGAATTGAAGTTATTTATATTGTACATCATATCATGGTGCTGCTAATGGATCGACAATTTACGTTAAAGTAATAAGTAACGAAAGCGTCCTTAGTGACATAACCTCTCGCACCATTATGCTGCCTTAGTACCTCAGCCTCCATCTGCAACGTGACTTTGAACTGCCGAGCTTAATTAAGTCGGGTCTACCGTGCGTGCGTTGTAGGGTACATATCTAGACATCCATTTACTAAATATGTATGTTTTTACGTTCCTAGTGATACATCGTAGCGTCCATAGCAACGATAACTCCACAGCATTATGTTTCTTTTGTGATGAGCCGGTTTGGAGAACGTAACCTCAAATAGGCGGATCCCGTGGGGGAGGAAACCAATCAGTCAAAGTAGGTACGTCCTATGTGGTTGAGACGATGGCTACTACACCAAGGGTTTCGGATTCAATCCCCATACAGAACAAACATTTGTTTCTATGCAATGTTATTATAATTTTCAACGTATATGTATATAAATATGTATGTATTAACAAAAAAAAATATGTAAAGGAGAGCCATTCTTTAGCACGAATGGAACGGCTTACCGGGACTGATATCACGGTCTCACAGAAACCCGACGTGAAACAACGCGCGCGTTGCGTTTTCATGTAAGTGATACTACAGAACATGCCTTAGTTCCTCAGCCTCCATCTGTAACGTGACTTTAAACTGTCAAGCTTAATAAGTCCGAGTCTACGCATGCGCACATACCTAGTTTATAGGCATCAAAATATCTAGATGTTTTTACGTTCTTAGTGATACAACGTAGCGTCCATAGCAACAATAACTCCACAAGCATTATGTTTGCCTTGTGATGAGCCGGTTTGGAAAACGTGACTCCAAATAAGAACCTAAATCCCGCACCGGGGGAGAAACCCAAAAACGAAAACTGGCGAGAGACAACGCAAGCATTTTGTTTGGAGTGAGATTACAGAGCATACAAGTGTAAACTAATGAAAACATTAAAGTGCTTTACGGGTCATGTTATTAACTACCTGTGTTCTGCCCTTCAATCCAGACCTAGAATGTATATGTGTATATATAGCTAATAGTAATTTTAAGGCTGAATACCGTCTGCGCTGGCCACTTGCCCGGTGAAGCTGTAAAGGCCATCTGCGGCCAACAGTGATAAGAACAAGAAAAAAAATGTGCTGTTTATAAATATTATCGCGTGTTCAGTGTTCTAAAACCATAAAATATTGAGAAACTTTGTTAATGCAGATTGCATAGCAAGAATTTAAGTTATATATATATATGAATACGGAAGCGAAACGTGGTCGCTCACCAAGGGCCTCTTGAATAGACTCAAGGTTGCTCAGCGTGCTATGGAGAGGGCTATGTTAGGTGTCTCCACGCGATAAAATCCGAAACGATGATATCCTAGGAGAACTAGGGTGACCGACATAGCCAGAGGATTAGCAAGTGAAGTGCAGTGGGCAGGGCCATAGTGCGTAGAACCGATGGCCGATGGGGCGAAAGGTTCTCGAGTGGCGTCCACGTAACGGAAGCGAAGCGTAGGCCGACCCTAACCAGATGGACGGATGATCTGGTTAAGGTGGCGGTGGCAGATGGATGTCAACTGCAAGGGATCGGTCCGCGTGGAAATCATTAGGGGAGGCCTTCGTTCAGCAGTGGACATAATTAGGCTGTAAATGATGATGATGATGATGATATATATATATATTATATATATTTATATATTATATATCAATTATCATGGTGCTGCTAATGGATCGACAATTTACGTTAAAGTAACGAAAGCGTCCTTAGTGACATAACCTCTCGCACCATTATGCTGCCTTAGTACCTCAGCCTCCATTTGCAACGTGACTTTGAACTGCCGAGCTTAATTAGGTCGGGTCTACGCATGCCTGCGTGGTAGGTACATATCGAAACATCCAATATCTAGATATGTTTTTACGTTCCTAGTGATACATCGTAGCGTCCATAGCAACGATAACTCCACAGCATTATGTTTCTCTTGTGATGAGCCGGTTTGGAAAACGTGACATCAAATAGGCGGATCCCGTGGGGGAGGAAACCAATCAATCAACCAATCCGCCAAATGATCTTTAAACATTTTATGTCATAAAAATAAAAATAATAACAATAATAACAAAAGTATCTGTAACAGATGTATTTGAATAAAGTTGTTTTTGTTTGTTTAACAGCTTGAGCAAACTCTTAAAAAACTAACAAACAACTTTTAAATCATGTTCTGAAATCCTACTAAATAATAATAATTACACACCTTTTTGACAATGATTTCAAGTGGCTAAAAGTACCTACTGAAGGCAAATTGGCTTTAAATAATCTACAATAACACAAATTTTTAAGGTTGGACCATTCGCTCTTAGCCGTAGAAAAATGTCTTCAACGGACAAGTGGCGAGCGCAGGTGGCATTCAGCCTAAAAAGCAATCGTGAGTACTAGGATAACATAACTAAAGAAATATCAGTCACGTGTTTTGAAAGGTAACGTACTAGGGATACATAATGTTGGTAAAGGTTTCATCGCCTAGTATTAATTAATGTCTACAGTTCGTTGACCTGCTAAATCCTTGCTTGTATTTATAAGCGTCATTAAATTAACTGGGTACAGTGTTCGAAGTAAGTGCTTATTTATGGGATGAGAAAACTATAATTTCTACGTGATCAACATAGTTACGATTTAACTTTAAATATTATGTAAGTAGCGTAATATTCATATACTATCGGTAGTGAACTCACCAAACTGGCGGAAAATATTCTAAATCGTTGTTGAGAAAAAAATTCATAGATGTAACAAAATTTTGTTTTCGCGACCATGAAGTAATGTCAAATACTGGAAATACTACTACTATTTACTCAAATACTAGTACCGTTACCAGTTAAAATATTATGAGCTCCTTGTATTATATCGACTGTAGGCCACGTGACAACCGATGACTGGTTAAATGGGACCACGCTTGCGCTATGCAAATATCGGAACTATTATTTAGTTTTATGAAATATTTCCATTCAGGCTGCAATGTAGCGTCCATGGCAACGCATTATCTAGCACTATTATGCACTCCTAGTATCTCGGCCTCCACCAAAAACGTGATTTTAAATTGTGGAGCTTAAGCGCAATGGGTATGAACCGCGCATGCGTGATTTTTATCTAGAATATTTAAATGCCCTAAAAGAATTGACTCCAGCATTTTATGTTTGCCCCGTACTATATGTTCTTGGAAATGTGCTTACAAATAGGCTACGAGCGTATCATCAAATATAGTCTTTAAAAACGGTCATCGTACGTCGAAAGTCTCTGGATTTCTAATATAATGGAAACTTAAACAGTGATTTAGATGGATCACGCACATCAATTTTAAAAATACTCGTCATCATCAGCGTCCGACTACATGACACCGCACAAAATTACAAAACTGGGGAATCTGAGGGTTTCATTTCCAGGACTTTGTTTTGGGAGTTTTGAGCCTTTGTGAGAACCATTAAACTAAATTGAAATGAGTTTCTAAAACTATCCAAAACAAAGAGTCACTCGTATCCTTGTTTAAGACGAATAAGATGGCATAATCGGCAAGCTTAGTTTCTCTACGTCACGTTTTACACTGTTCCAAACTACCAGGAACACATAGCATTGGTGGAACCCCATCGACCAATCAAAACTTAATAAGCTTTCTCCGTTTCGCCAATTCAGAACAACAAGAGAGCGAGTGGGAAAGTATTCTAGTGCAGTAGAGAGCGCTAGAAAAATAAAAGTGAAACTATTGATTTTAGCCAAACATGTGTTGGCCGGTGACATCGTGACATTAAATTCAAAAGTATTTTTCCCCAGAGCCTTAAAAACAAATAAAATAAATATAAGTTATAAAAAATGGAATATTTGTTTACCAGACACTGATTGAGAAGACGGCTACAATACAACACCAACGTTCCATCATCATCATAACAGCCCACAGCCAGGCATATAGGCTTTCACGCAAATCACAACAACCTAAACGAGCTCAAATTTCATGAGAACTACCTGATCAAAGCCTGCTGCAAAAAGCAGAAAACAGTTCTACCATCCTGGACAAATCTGAAGAATCAAAATCTGTTGGAAATATTTCCGGGAATACGACCTAATGAATTGGGAATATGCTCTGTATCCTATCTAAGGAACCAGCAACTCATTTCTCTGTATTCATGTCATCAGCTAATAACGGCCCACTGTAGGGCACATATCTTCTCGCACAGCAATGCTGTGGAGAGATTGCACCACAGACATCCGAATATACAATGAGACTGGACAAGCCGCCAAGTTTATAGGCAGTCCTAGTGTCGCAATTTCTTTTCGGTTCTTACTTGTGAAAAGTTATTATATTTCTTGGTAAATTTACTGATTTATTGCGATGATGGCATGTTACAATTGCACAGGATGGCATTTTGGGAAAAAACGGTAATTTCTTCTAATATTCGTGCGTCTTGACTCGTCTCACAGAGCGTAAACTGGCAGCCAGTGTATGCTCGTTGAGCTTACATTTGTCGCACTTAAAAACGCGGCTTGCCCCATCTCCTGTATTGGGAAATCTGTGGATTGCACCATAACCCACTACGCGGGCCCAATGCGGATTGGCGGGAGTTGACAACTACCATCCTTAGATAGTAGCCGGGACCGACGGGTTAATGTGCCCTCCAAAGCATGGTATCGTCCTTTTTTTCGGACAACTAGGTGATCTGTCTGCAATGTTTTAGCCAAACTAGGAGAAATCGCACAAAATGACGCACGACCAGGTCACGCAGCTGAAAGCTGTAATAAACCACGAAGGCAGATGTTGAGGAAGTCTCTATTATATTGGTGTTGAATTCATTTGGGTCTCCATGGTCTAATGGTCAGAGCGTTGGTTTTATGTTGCTGCATGATTCGGGGATCGTGGGGCCAGTCCTGTGGTGAGAGCGCGTAGTGAAAGTCACTTAATTCGATGAGTCCCAGTTTGGGCATTACAGGACGATAGAAAAAAATATGACCCCGTGCTTCTCGGTCCCGGCTACAGTCCTAGGGCCCGCTTAGTAGGTTAAAGCCCGATATATCTGTGATGAGTGGCAAGCTGATGATGATGAGCCGTACGGTATAAGCAAGTTCAGAGGTGCCAGAAATGTCTGTCTATCGATATTTTAATACAGAAGTCCAGGTAATATCGTTGATTTATTTGTAAAATTAGATATTCTTTACTAAAACGTAATATTATAAACAAACAAACGTAGTAGGGAGCCAGTTGCTAGCATAGACAGCAGCCACGTGTTTCGTGTAGCCGAGTACTAGGGTATCATAATATTATAGAGGGTGATGATGTTTGCAACAACAAAATTCTGAGTTTAAAAATGTTTAAAATCATGTTTTTTTTCTTTACTGTTTTTTAATTTATTTATTTTTAAGTCAGAATTTGGGTCTTGATATGATAAAGGGTTGGGTTCACATTGTAGTAAACCAACCCACGTACCCAAAACCTAAGTTATTTTTTATATTAAGCATAAATTATGCTTTGTGTACGAGGAACAACTACCTACTCATCAAATGTATGAATTTTTGGTACCTACAATAAGCCTGCCTGACAACGAATGTCTGGTGAGTCGATTATATGTAATACCAAGTTATGGCCCTATACACCTTCAATACATCGCTAACCATCGTTATCTTTAATAAAAAGTTAATCACATTTCTCAAACAGTACAGTACAGGCAGAAACTCCCTGAAGCCACTTATGTCAAGACATCAAAAAATAGTATGTAGATAATAGCCGCGATGCGTGGTTCATGCCCATTGCACTTAAGCGCCACAATTTAAAAGTCACGTCTTCTGGTGGAGGCCGAGATACTAGGAGTGCATAATAGTACTAGAGGTTGCGTTGTCAGGGACGCTATGCATCCCTGTGTAAGATATTATACATACATAGTTCATTATGACATCTGCATAGCGCAAGCGTGGTACTCATGCCCGATCAGTCGTCACGTGGCCTAGAGTCTACGCGTAGAGTAGATGTCGTACGAAGAGCTCTTATATTCATGTAATTGGAGATGAGTAATGCATTTCGAGTGTAAAAAAATATTTAGATATTTTTTGCTACGTTAACTAAATCTGTGATCTGATACGAATTTACAAACAATAACTAATTCATTCCGGAACTCAGCTATATGGATACCCGTAGCAAATGTATCTAACGTATTTCTCTTGTTTTTTTTTCAAACAATCCATTAAAAGGTTTCCTTGTCCTATATTAGGTTATCCTTAAGGATTCAAGTATAAATAAGATTGTGAAAACCTTAGGGATGTCTTTATATGAGGAAACACATTGATTTAAGATAGTATTATCTTCTGCCCGCATTTTACGACGTAGTAAAATCAAGGAGCATGTAATATGGTTGGGTATAACGTCGAATAATATGACTAAGTTTGAGTTTAATATCAGGAACATGTATCTCTTAATATTTATTTAATAATAAAAATTCAGGACTCATATTTTAATAATATGTAGATACCATATAGTAGATACTAAAAGCTGAAAACGATTAAATGAAATACAAAAATATTCATTTTGATTATTATTATTTATTTATTGAATTTTATTTCTAGATCCGGTCCTGGAAAATGCGTCTGAATGTCGAATTGTATAGAGTTTAAAAACCATAGTATTTTAATTTTATCATACTCGTAATTTTTTTTTAATATAATACATATATGCAACCGTTCGCGTCCGAATCTGAAATAAGTAAAATGAAAGCCAGCTGACCAAAAATTTGCTTTTATTTAATTTTAGTTTAGAAAATGCATACCGTAAGTAATTTCTTTTTCGAAATAATACTTAAATTTATGTTTAGTATAAGTTATAAAATTCTATATATATAATTTTAAAACTTAGAATATTATGTAGGTTTTAACTCTTTGTCGTGCTTTTATCAAACATATTTAACAGCGCCATCTAGCGGTGAAAAGAGTCCCTATATCCGTTACGGAATTTCTGGATTCGGCCTTAGCGTGGCTCAAGACCCGCGATAAAAGCATACAATAGCTTAAAAAATTAAAAAATAGTGGAAAATGTGAGATTCTAAAACAGGTGGTTAAATCGACTATCATATTTAAATAACGTGTGCGAGTATTTAGTTACTTCAAACAATAAGTTTTTACATCAAACTTTGGTTAAGATACTGCAGGCTAAATCTCCTGATTTTCTTAACAAAAACGTTTCCATGTTTCAGGGGGCTCATAAAACCGTCGGTCCCGACTTCTATCTTAGGATGGTAGTCATTAACAGCCATCAATCCGCACTTCCCTATGGCTGTGCAGTGCGAGAAGGCCTGTCCCTCAGTGGGAACCCACGCCCTCCACGGTTGCGCAGCCGAAAGCTGCTCCCACTAACTAGCCCACGGTGGCTATTATTGTGCAAACAATACTTCTTTCTGAATTCTGATGCCCTGGCTTCTAAGGGTATTTTGCAACGTGATCGGTGGGGGATGAGTACACGCATGCGTAAACCTGTCTAGACGCTAGATGAAATCTAGACTGTGTGTCGCCGTCCTGGAAACAGCGTCCATAGCAACAATACTCCTCCTCCTTATAGCAGAATGTGCCTTGCGATAGAGCCGAAGCTGCCGCGGAAACACCCGAAGCTTTTGATTAATTGGATTTTGGTATATCTCTTTCAGTCATTAGAATTCCAGTCTGGAATTGAAATAGAATAAGAGGGCACATTATAAATTAAAAAAAAAATATTTTAAGAAATCAAATAATTTGGGGTTTTGATACCACCTCATGTCCTTAACTAAAATAATATGTTAAGCAAATATGTGGTTAATCCTTTGACAGCCGATGACGCCTGGAGGCGTTTAGTTATTTCCGGCGTTCAATGGCTTAAATCGACTATCAAAAGTTAAATCACATGTTTTTATTTACTTCAAATATTAAGTTTGCTCAAAAAAGTTTGGTTAAGATATTGCAGGCTAAATATCCCGATTTTCTTAAAAAAGATGTGTCGATGCCTTGGGGCAAGTTAAGCCGTCGGTTCCGACTACTACGAGTATGGTGATTTGGAATGACCGACTTCTTCTAGATTGGTGATTTGAAATGGTTAACGACTATGAATCTGTTATTGGA
The DNA here is from genome assembly GCA_019425675.1 of Leucinodes orbonalis. Classification (NCBI taxonomy): domain Eukaryota; kingdom Metazoa; phylum Arthropoda; class Insecta; order Lepidoptera; family Crambidae; genus Leucinodes; species Leucinodes orbonalis. The sequence goes on along the minus strand of PQWD01013326.1, from coordinate 14,028 downwards.
CCCACGTTACGCGTTACCGCCAATTTCCCCGTGGCTTTGCTCTGCGAGAAGGCCTGAGCCTTGCAGTGGGACGAAATAGGCATGATGATGAAATTGTAACATGGCCTCTGAAGCACAGAATCATCTTTTTTCGGACAATCAGATTCAGCCTTTAATGGCCTAGCCAAACTAGGAAAAATCGCACAAAGTGACGTTTCCCAGCGAGATTCGAATTAACGACCTCCATGGCCACGCAACCGAATACTGTGCCCACTAGACCACGGTGGCGGTTATTGTGCATACATTACCTCTTTTTAAATTCTGGTTCCCTGGCTTCTAGGGGTATTTTGCAACGTGATCGGTGGGGGTGGAGTACACGCATGCGTAAACCTGTCTAGACGCTAGATGAAGTCTAGACTGTGTGCCGCCGTCCTGGAAACGGCGTCCATAGCAACGTCTACTCCTGCATTATTATGCATTCCCGGTAATTCAGCCTTGCTATAGAGCCGAAGCTGCCGCGGAAACACCCGAAGCTTTTCATAGATTGGATTTTATTGTCCCTTTCGTACTATATTATACTATAATAGTAATATAATTCCAGTTCTGCTATGTTATAGAAAGAGATGGCACGTTTACATACATGTAAACGTAGGGCACACCCTATGCTTGGTATAGCGCGAAATTCGTAGGTATCAAATCCATCCAAATTTCAAATCTTATAACTTATAATTTCACCCTCTGGATATTTAGATAAACAGTTATTTTGTTATTTATCCAAGTATTCATCACATACATTTATCATCTCGATATTTGGAATTCTTAACCAGTGAGAATTCGTTCACTTTTTTAAAATATTAAACTTTGGAATCAGTTTCAATTGATATGTCGTCTTTGCGTGCGTGTTCTTAGTTTAAAAGCTTTTGGCGCATTTTGAGGACATCTTGGCAAAAGCTTATGGACGGCCAGATGCTGCATATAATCTAGATTGTGTACGTCCTAGAAACGGCGTCTATAGCAACAATTACTACTGTTTATTATGTATTCCCAGTTTTCAGCCTAACGACGTAGCCGAAGCTTTGGACACCCGAAGTTTTCATACATTGAATTTTAATCTGTCTCTTTCAGACATTAGAAATATAGGTAATATATTACTCCAGTCTGGCAATGAAAGAGATGGCACATTAACATGCATCGGACGTTCGGTATAGCGGGAAAGTCGTATCAAAGCCATTCCAATCCCAAATCTTATCACTCACATTAAATCTATTTCATCATCTCGATATTCATCACATAAAACCATGTGGATATTTGAAAGTCTTACACGGTGCAGTTTCGTCTTTTTTTTCTGGAATCTTAAAGACGCTGGATGAAATCTAGATGGGCGTCCTAGAAACGGCGTCTATAGCAACAATTACTCCTGCATTATTCTGTATTCCCAGTAATTCATCCTTGCGACACAGCCGAAGCAGCCGCGGAAACACCCGAAGATTTTAATAGATTGGATTTAATGTCTCTTTCAAGCATTAGTAATGTAACTCCAGTATTGCAATGCGATGGCACGTTTTCATGCACCCTTAACTTGTTATAGCGCGAAATTCGTAGGTATCAAAACCATTCAAATGTAAAATCTTATCATTCACAAACACATCAATTTTACCATCTGGACGTTCGTTCTTAGATAAAAAAATTGTTTATTATTTATCTAAGTAATCATCATATACATTTATCATCATTTATCATCTCTATATTTGGAATTCTTATACGGTGCGATTTCGTTCACTTTTTTAAAATATTAAACTTTGGAATCAGTTAGACTATAATTGATATGTCTTTGTCCTTGCGTGCGTGTTCTTAGTTTAAAAGCTTTTAGTTCATTTTGGTGACCCCTTGGCAAACGCTTCTGGACGGCAGATGCTGGATGGAATCTAGATTGTGTGCATCCTAGAAAAGGCGTCCTGACAACAATTACTCCTGTATTCTTATAAACTCCCGGTGATTTAGCCTAACGACGGAGCCGAAGCTGTTACGGTAACACCCGAAGCTTTTCATATATTGGATTTTAAGCTGTCTCTTTCAGACCTAAAAAATATAGGTAATATTAGTCCAGTCTTGCAATGCATTAGAAAGAGATGGCACATTAACATGCATCGTACGCTCGGTATAGCGGGAAAGTCGTATCAAAGCCATTCCAATTCCAAATCTTATCACTCACATTAAATCTATTTCATCATCTCGATATTCATCATATAAAATCATGCGGTTATTTGAAGGTCTTACACGGTGCAATTTCGTCTACTTATTCTGGAATCCTACAGATGTGGACGAAATCTAGATTGTGGGCGTCTAGAAACGGCGTCTATAGCAACAATTACATCTGCATTATTCTGTATTCCCAGTAATTCAGCCTTGCGACGGAGCCGAAGCAGCCGCGGACTCACCCGAAGATTATTATAGATTGGATTTTAATGTCTCTTTCAAACATTGGTAATAGAACTCCAGTATTGCAATGCAATAGAAAGAGATGGCACGTTTTCATGCACCCTATACTTGTTATAGCGCGAAATTCGTAGGTATCAAAACCATTCAAATGCCAAATCTTATCTTCACAAACACATCAATTTCACCATGTGGACGTTCGATCCTAGATAAACAATTCGTTTATTATTTATGTAAGTATTCATCAGACAAATGTATCATCTCGGTATTTGGAAGTCTTACTCGGTGCGATTTCGTTCACTTTTTTTAAATATTTATTATTAAACTTTGAAATCAGTAACAGTGGGAAACGTTTACCTGGCTTTATGATGTGACTCGTTTTTTGGAATCGTACATACGCTGGATAGAATCTAGATTGTGGGCGTCCTAGAATCGGCTTCTATAGCAACAAATACTCCTGCATTTTTCTGTATTCCCAGTAATTCAGCCTTGCGACGGAGCCGAAGCAGCCGCGGAATCACCCGAAGTATTTGATTGATTGGGTTTTGATCTGTCTCTTTCAAACATAAATATTGTTACGGTAGTTGAATCCAATAGAAAGGGATGGCACATTAGCACGTATCCTATGCTCGGTTTGGCGCGAAATTCGTATGAAAGAATTCCGAATTTCATCACTCACATAGTTTTGTTGTTTATGTAACTTTATTGCTCACATAACATCAATTTCACCGTCTGGATATTTGAGAATCTAACGCAGTAATTTTGTCCACTTTTTCTGCCACGTGTGATGAAATCAGTTTTCCAGAGCGCTATAATGTGGCGTCCTTATAATAAAACGTATTCTTTAAAAAAGGACCGATAACACGATTCTGTCACTCCAGGGGGAGCTGCAAATGTTTTTGGACGGCAGGAACACGTACGACCAGGAGCCGTACGCTGATTTCCACCATTTTATTAAAATATCATTTTTATAAATAAATAAAGAAATACGCACTGACATTCACACAGCGCCATCTTGCCCAAAACTGAGTATTTAGCCTGTAATATGAGGTGCTTGTTGCCTTTACAACCAGATAAGTAGCGAGCAGATTGGTTTCTCAGCCTTAAAAGGAGCAACAAAACTGGTTAAGGAGTAGACACAATAACCTTACTAGATCCATAATCACGAATAAATGTTTACAAAAAGTGTCGGAGCCGCATACTCCATACGTATAATTACTGTTATATTTAGAACGTAAACATATTCATTTAAATTTTGACCTTAACGCGTTAACGAAAGAGTAAAAAATCAAAAGCGCAAGCACCATACTATGTCATTATGTCATGTAGCGAGCGACGTGATTATGAATGAAAATTCTGCCCAACTGACGTGATGGGCAGAATTTTGCCGCGGACACTTTTTGAGTGAGATTGGGAATCTAGTTAGTTCATCTATGGCAATAAGTAATTTTGACGACCCATCTGGTGTAATAGTCGAGACTTCGGCTGCTACACCAAGGGTTCCGGGTTCGATCTCCGGGCAGTACAAACATTTGTGTGCATGAACATGTCTGTTTGTAGTGGTCTGGGTGTTTTCTTCGTATAATATGTATGTATTTATTTACAAAAAAAAGTATGTAAGTATGTTTATCCGTTGTTTATTACCCATAATACAGGCTCCACGCTTAACTTGGGGCTAGATGGCGCTGTGTGAATGTCAGTGGATATTTATTTAATATCGAATAAAAATTCACGAACGTAATAACAAAATATAGCACATTGTCATAAAGTCTAGGTGACGCATTACAAAACGAAACTCCTACAACTTTATAAGGTCCTGGTAATTTCACCTTGATACTGCAACGTGACTGGATAGCTTCGACCCCCCTTCGGCCATCGAGTCTTTTGATTGGCAGCATCATGACCCTGAACGAAATCGATGTACGCATGCGTTTGTTATTGTTTGCCCAGTAATTTACAGAGTGCATTGCCTAAAATATCTAGGCTACGGCGTCCGTAGCAACAACATCTCTTGGGACTTCTGCTTCCCTAGGATCACCGTGAGCTTTTAAACTTATAATGTTAGCAAGCCATAATTAGCATTATATTAAGCCATAATTAGCAAATAACTAAAAAGATTTTAGTATTATTTTATGAATATCTGTTACTTAAACTAACATAAAATTAAATTAAGTTTTGATTTATTTACTTATGCGTCTTTAAGTGCGTCCATCGTAGTGACGTCATAGGGTTACAATATATAATTTGACTAATAATCAAACGTTTATTAAAATGAAGTACCAATATTACATGCGATTAATATTAAATGTCGCTTTAAGCTCACCTTATATTATTTATTCATCGCTTAAGCAACAGCTTCTTAACAACGGCAGCTCTCACAGGAATATGTATCCCGTGTACTAAACCTAGTTTTCGTGTTCTATCCTTATCACTCGGTCGTCCATTGCACGCTCTAACGTCAGTATTGCCCAACAAATTTTCAATCTAAATCTAAAACACCTAAAAATTGTTATCTATTTTGGTGATACGGGAAAACGATATTACTGTTTTACAAAATATTTAAGTGTTGAATTAAAAGGATTATGAAAAATGATGCTTTTGCCTACATAATTAACAGACACCCTTATTGCTCGTTAAAAATAATTAATTCAATTTTAGCTCCGATATTATTTTTTAGGAAAATGATAGAAAATCGGTTTGAAATAGCTGCAAACACCATTGTCATTGTATAATGCCCCACTGCACTGCATAACCATGCAATGATTGAGCTGTATACAACAGAAAAAAAACTAAAATAATTTAATCGCCCATATATTTTAAGGGTATTTTCCGATGTGAGTCTCATAAAAGTTTTGAACAATAACTCTGACCCTTAAAATAGAAATATGTAAATATGCGGCTAATTAATTGATGGTTAAATACGCTGCAATATGTATAACCTGAAATTTTGCGGCCAATAACGAAAATAACGGTAAAGGAAAACATGGTGAGGAAACCCTGCGAAGATATTAAAGATTGCGTGGACGATTAAGGCCTCAACACCTTACGGGTAGGCTCGTGCCCCTCGGTGGGGACGTACATGAGCTGATAATGATGAACGAAAATGAAATTCATTGTGGTAGAAATTGTTCCAAATTCCTTCAAATATTCTCAAATAAAACATGAATTTAGTGTATAAATACATTTTTTTCATATAAATTCATTGTAGTAAAACCATTTCATTATTCAATTATAATCTCATGTTCAGCAATGCTATTTGACTATTTACTTGAGATAATGTTTCTTGGTTTAGTACAATTCACTCTCTCGATTTGTCTTCAATCATGAAGGCAACCGTAGTCACGTTTGCTCATAACACCACATACTAGGGTAGCAGAATGCAATGGCAGGTAAGTCTGGGGAGGGTGACATCTGGTAATTGAAACTGAAAGTTGTGCATATTATAAAATCAATGGAGTACGTACGCAAGGTGATAATAATACTTCGGTTGAAGAAAACTATTAATTTTTAACACATTTTGCATGTTCTGGTACAGTCATACATACCTTCCTTTCTCAAATTCGCGTCTTATACGGATAAACACTTGTATACCAATTCAACCGCTGGTATGCTAAATATGACAATACTTGAATTGTTTTTAGGGTTAATTTGGGGTGTTAACATTTTGACGGACATTTTTTGCATTCAACTGTCTTCATTATAACGGGTAGATTACAAGTTCATACATGCATTTATTTCGGTTGCTGAAATGCGGAACTTACTAAAAATTAAGAAAATGAAGTCTTGAAGTTAGTTTTTAAACTGCACCTTTGTTAGTTTCGTTCCGTTAACTTACCGAACGACTAACTGCAAAACACTTCTGCAATCCAGTATTTTGCCAACTTCAGCAACGTAACCGGGTCTGTCCATTAACCTATCATGCACGTGCAGCACATCTGCAGATTTCTATCCTGTTCATATAGATATTATCTCTTTTCAAACGATGGCGTCCTTGGCAACCATACCTGCCACTGAAATCTGCTCGCCTGGTCTTTCGTCTAGCAAAAACACGTGACACGGTACAGCCGAATAGTTGTCAAAAAGTTGCACACTTGCAAAGTTGGAATCATATCGTTACTCGTAAGTAATCGGAATACATTAATATAATAATAAAGGATAGCTAACGCTCCCCCTGAAGCATAACCATCTTGTTTTTTCAGATAAGTAGTCAGGTAAATTCTCTTCAAGTGCATTGCTGCTTTGGGTAAATGAGACCAGAGAAGCAGTCGTCTAAGGGCTGAAATACTAACAACTTTTGCATCAAGTTGTACATAAAATCTATACATTAGTTTTTAAAGTAAACCAGTGACGTAGAGAAACGCTGCGCATGCCTCAGACCAGATCAGATTCTCACTGCGGAGTGAAAAAATTGCACAAATAGACCGTATATACATTTTAAGTTTAGAGTTGATGTTAGCATACCGAAAAAATGTATTAATAATATTTCATTTCAGTTTTCATCAAGATTTTTGAAGACGTTTGCTTTATTTTGTTACTCAGATGTTACTGGTCACGTTATAGGATCCTCAAAATTACTAGGATTTCATAGCGTGAAAGAGTACTCATGGAAACAGAACAACATCTCATAAGAGATTCATTTTGGAACTCTAATGAAGCAAAAATCTCGGAAAATTGAATTAAGTTCCAAAAAACTATATTTCTTGTAAAAAATATGTAGTGTCTGTCATAGCAGTAGTCGTAATACTCTTTGATTCGGAACCCAGCAATTTTGAATCCCTGTTCATACATTTTTTTGTAGCACATTTCGATCACTAAATTCAAATCGGTAACAGTTTGTTTTTGTTGTTTTTAAGTAAACTTGTTTTTAATAAAAAGTAATCGGCCAAACACATTTGTCGCGTCACGTGTTATGCACGCCAAAATACCAGGGATGCATGTTATTGCAACATGTATCGTTGCCAGGGACGCCAGTATTTTATAAATAATCCTGAAGGTGCCTAGGTAGGTGATATCTGCGCATGCGTAATGCTTTTCTAGTCGGTAGCTGGTCATGTTGCTATCTTAAGCAGAGTACTAGGGTTGCAAAAGTGTGGTGCAATTAATTAATATAGCGTTCTGAAAAGTTCCACATTAGTACATTTCAGTTACGCACTATGTGTGTTTGTTTAATATTTTATTAATTAACTCTATAGCCCAGTGCTCAGTTACATACTAATAGCATAACTGTTATGGCGGGTAATTGGAGTATTCTCGACTTATGTGTTTAAACGCTTAAAACTACGCTAAATGCTATAAGTTGTAATTGAACATTAAAATCCCTTAACACAAACAATCAAGTGGGACTAACAATGAATGATAAAATTAGACATGCAAAATGCCAAATATCAGCAAACATCATTTACTAGGTGGTATACTCGATACTGAGTCGTCTAGTAGGTACCACGGCAATATTGTCCCGTAAAAGTGCCGTCCCGTCCCGTGAAAGTGATATGCACTTTAGTGTTTCGGGACGAGGGCACTGTAGCTGGTAAAATTTCCGGGTACAAAAGGCCTAACATCTGTTGTCTTGGGTGACGGGCGCGAGAAGTTGTTGACGAATAATAATGACTACCTGCTGTTATTAAATTCCTTCGACACTGCATCAGCCATGGTCATGCCCGTTCATAAATTAAAAAATATCTGTATTGTATTCCGATGGGCGTCAGTCGATACTTACTGTCAGTTGGTACTAAAGAATGCATAAACAAATTTGGGTTAAATTAGTTGATTAAGTGTCAATCAAAGTGTGCTGCATTTTTAGACTAGAACATAAAAAATATTATGTCCTAGTAATGCAGGGTAGGCTACAAAGTGACCGACCAGTAGGGATAGGTCTGCAATATTGCACGCATGCGTGGCTTTAAAATTTACCTATGCAGTTTGCATTATGTACAAACTCAGATTCGGCGTCAATAGCAACGGTTAACTCTAACAAGATTCTGGATTCCTAGTAATTCAGCCTTGCAAAATCGACGCAAGCAAAAGTGGCGCTAGTAAACTATTGTCGTCGCTAAAGAGTTTTCAGTAGAGAAAAATCACGTGCGCTACTTTAGCAAAGTACCAAAGCACCATATTAACAGTAGAGCTCTTGTTGCAACTTAAATTTTAACTTCACACTCGGAAGCAATGAATTCCATTCTTTGGCTGTACTGTCTTTGTGTATTAAAAACAATGTATATATTTATTTGTATGGATGAATGCTAAATTTACGGATGCATTCTTGCTTCATAGCATCGCTCTGTTTTTGGTTTTTGCCTTCTACGTAATTCAGTCACTCTTGATATCAAGCATATCAAAAGCTTCTGTAGTTAGTGTACTGTTTTTGACTGAGTTTTGTACTTTTTATCTCTGTTACTTAGTACCTTTAGAATGAGTGAACCAATTTTAATGTTTTTCTTCAAACTTAGAGCAAATTGATTTTCGCTTCAAAAAAGGTTACTTCTGTTCTAGTATCGACATCATCCTTTTTTGTATCTAGGCACTGTGGAATCTGTGATTCTTGACAAATTATAACGCTTCGATATCAACTCCTACTCCTGCACTTTTCTGCATTATTAGTATTAAACCTCGACAACTACGTGGTCTGGTAGAATCCACCCCCAGATCGGACATGCGCAGTCTAGATTTTATCTACGCAATTTAGTTCATTGTAGCGTAGTTTGTTAAAACGGGAAGGCTAGATATTTTTCTCTCACACTACTCGAATGTCTACTGGATTCGTTTTTTTCTGTTTTTTTTAACGTTGCTAGAAAGGGGACCAACGTTTGTAGAACACATTGGAGTAAGAAAGATGGAATTATGTCTGATGACCCCCACTACTATTTGTGAACTTGAACGTACAAACCTCCTGTTTAATATTAAATCCTAGTACTTTAGTAGGTATCTAAAGCACGTGGCATTGGACAGTGAATGAAGTGGCAACCAGATTCGACAAGCTCATTTATTAATTTTCATTTACAGTCGTTCAGTTCAGTGCTGGACTAGACAAGGCCCATCGACTCACGTCATCACAGAGTAGGTATCGGACCATTTATCGGATCGGAAATTTCCTAACAAGTATCAAAAGCAATTAATAGAAAATGACATAAATATAATAATTACGATTTCTAATTATGTATATACAATATTTTTATTTGAAGTGACTTTTATTTAAGAATGCTATCAATATTCTTAAAATGCTATGAAATAAATAATACTTTATATTTCTAGTATATTACAATTTTTTTTTTAATATAACTGATGTTTGACTCGTTTCAGATTAAACCTGCATTGTATTTCTGCACTCCTAGTAACCAAAAGCCAAAATGACTCCTATATTGGAGCTGGACGAGCGCATGCGTTATTTTGCTCCGACAGCGCGTGTGGGCCCTAGGGCATTCGGGGGATTACTGGGAATGCACTGCTATGTTATCCTGCTTTTAAGTGTACCTCTTGCACTTATATACATTCTTGGTAGTCTCCGGCCTTGGAAACGTAAACGGGGAGGATTGTTACCAATTGACCGGGAGTTTTTTTAACGCCTGATATTAATAATTCTAGCTAAAATTAAAATTAATCTAGGATTGTTTCTAACCCTTTATTAGATGTAGATTGCAACAATAATTGCAATAGTAAATAATACAAGTTCTTTGTACCTAAATGTGAAAACTTACAGATGTACAACGTGGTACGTGTGTTCACATAAGACTTTTAAACAAGTGAAACAGACAGGAACAACAGTTATGAGAGCACTAAGCTTGTGAAATTACTCATTGTAAAAGACCGAAAACCAGTCGTTGACAGAAACGAATTGAGATATTGGTTCCCTTAAGCATTACTTACATCTGTCATGGACAGGCATATTACGAGTACTTGCCTTAGTGCATATTTATATTTACGCAGAGATATAAGTGAAACAGTAAAGTACCATTTTTAAGCAAGCTGCTCACGTTTGAATCTAATGAATATTTAAAATTTGGCAATGCTTTTATTTGAGGATAACATAACACGATCCCTCAGTTACTTGTATTTTAACTCAAAATGGACGAAATATTGTTATGTTTTGCTTTCATCCAAGTGACAAAAGAAGAGACTAAGAGAAGTTTTATCAAGAGATGGACAGCAGCATCACTTCTATACTTGCCTATCCTTACGCTCACCAATCAAATTCAAAAAGAGAAAAATACTAGATACTTTTTGGTTTATTTTACGAGTATTAAGTGACGTTGCTTCACATATAAAAAAAATCCGTCCGTTTTTCTAAAGTAAAAAACGGACCGCCAATTATATGAATTTATTGAAAAATCATAAAGGACTAAATCCAGTGTCGATTACCAGTTATTGATTAATTTATACGTGTATAAAGTTGACAGTGTTAAAACACCAAAAAATTAATTTCACATAATTAAAGTTATAATATGGTATATTTTATAAATTATATTACATGGTATTTTCGTTCAGAAACAAAAATATTATAATAAAGGAGAGGATGTTTCGACCGTGACAGGACTCGAACCTGCAATCTTCGGATCCGAAGTCCGACGCCTTATCCATTAGGCCACACGGTCACTTGAGGTCAGCTAGAAAATTGTCTTATAGATTTTAACTATTGCAAGAAATACTTGAAATGTATTTCTTGTAATATATAAATATATTTTACTGGGTTCATGGATGTAAGTTTTAAACTAAAAATATATTGTCGAATTGTTTATTTACCTTTGGTACGTAATTTCTGGATTGTTTTCCTTTTGTTCAATGCGTGAATGTTCTTTTTTAGGGTTTTTTTCCTAATATAATCTGCTGATAAACTGCGCGCTAAATGTTTTAATATTTTGTGGTTTTCCATCCAAAAAAATGACTGGGTTGTCTTTATCGATAAAATCGACAGAGTACATTCAAGCCTTTCAAATGTAACTTCATTATAAACTTAAATTTATCTTATTTATTTATCTTTATCTTTTTTTTTATTTGTCTTATTACAACCCTCTGGTGAGAATGTGTCGCACGTACAATGAGCTGGTCCGCGTGCGGGGTAATGGAGAGATAGACATCTTCAATGATAATTTCATTTGTTATAAAAAAGCGATATCTTCAGCCTTAATGACTTAGGAAAGCTATTAATTGTAAGTTTGTTAGTACTCTGTTTTTTCTTTTTTCCAAATATTATTATAGACTATTATATTTAAAAAAAAAAGTCCTGAAATCACGCTGTGTACACCGTCTCTGGGCTACAGTCCTGTCCAGTCAACTGTTTTATTTTAATGTGTTTCATGCAAAGACTGTATTCTGTTTGTGTACCATAAATAAATAAATATCAACATTATGGTTATGGTACACATTTTATTTAACACACTATTTAATTATTTATTTTTAGGTAAAAATTAAATATTATATGTAAATTTTTGTACCCAATAATTCTAAAGCAATTTTATTAATTAAGTTATGATACCATGCCATTGGTCACATTAAGTACCTATCGGATATATTTATTTTTTCAATACAGCAAGTCGCGCTCACGTTGCATATTAATCTTAAATATAAGGAAAACATAGCACAGCAAGAGGTGTTTCATGCCGCAAGCTACACATAAGTATCGAAAATCACAGCCTAGCACATCCTCCGTAGTATACAAAATGTTTCAATCCAAACAAAAACCCTACGAAAATGTTAATTTTTGACAAAATAACAAAGGATTACACTTTTTTGGATGCTTAGTACAACCTTAAATATAAAGCTTTCATTTAATTTAAAATCCTATTCTAAGTTGCTTAAAAGATAGACTGTGGTCACACTCACACATAAATCAATTGATTGCACAAAGTTCCATATGATTCATGGAATTGTATGTATGTGTTGGTGACATTTACAGTATATTCATATGATATATATTAATCTCCCTCTGACACACGTGGTTATGTATAGTTGTCTCTTTCTTTGTGTGCATGGGGTTGTAGTTGTTCTCTTTTTGTAATTATTGAAAGGGAGGAGCTAAACCCGACGTCACGTTGAAAATTGATTTCAACCACCAGGACTGCATATTTTGAGAGAGGTGTTGTTTTAAAACAAAAGCAATCACTACGTGTTCCACATAAAAAGTTTTTATGTCTTCGTAAACACTGAATACCTAAAATGATAATTATAATATCGTTGTATACGTATGTCCGCGTGAAAGTCATTATAGGAGGCCTTTGTTCGACTGTAAATATTTTAAATCAATCTTTTTTACTCATTTTGGTTATACAACCCTTTTAATAATAAATTAAGTATAAATGATCCAATTAATTAATTTATCCGTTTATAAAAGCAGGACTGTGTGGTTCGATTAGGGTTCGATTATGCCACGTGGCAGTTTGTTTACTTCACGGCTTTGCGCGTCTATGGCAACGGTAATTCTTTCATAGTTATGTAGTCCTGGTATTTTGGACCGATCCCAACGTGACTTGTCAAGCAGGAGCATCCCTTGCGTCCCTTAGGTTTAAGTTAACTTTATTATTATATTAAGTTCTGTTTTTTGTTCAAAGCAAAATTTCATGGATTGGAAAAGACCAAGAAATATCTGTCTGTTGCGTCCCTTTCAGATAGAAAATACTGGACGGATTTCTAATGTTTTTTTTATTGAAAAATATTTTAGTTCTCGCCATTAAAAAGATTAAATATTTTAAAGACCCACATTACCAGACTAAGAACCCAAACAGTCTGACAATCATATTGATATTTTGTGTCGACATAAAACAATACTTTTTTTGCCATTTAGCTACGGAACCTTATAAACACCATAAATGGTAAAGTAACTGGCGAGCCTGGTATAAATTAAAGCAAATATTTAAAAAAAAAATATTCAAATTTAACACTTTAATCAACTTTAAACTCCATTAACAAAAAACAAACTTTGTTGAATACAATATTTGTGATTGCCCATTATCTCTGTTTAAATATTTGAACCTGCCTAATTAATTAACCTTTAACCTGTTTAATTATCACTGCTGCTAAATTTAAGATAAAATTATGGACGGTGAAACCGCGCCTAAATCGTTATCTATATACATATAAATAAAATTGGGGGTCTGTCTGTAATATTGAATTAACCATGTTTTTCTTCATGCATATGAATATATATATAGTACATACGCCAAAATAATCATTTTTAAAATGTTTGTCTTTCTGTCTGTTTGTTCCGGGTAATCTCTGAAACGGCGGGACATTTTTTGGCAGGTAGCTGATGTATGTGAAAGATGGTGTGTGCTAAGGAAACCATAGGCTTATTTTTTTTTATAAAATCCTTTTTTTTTAGAAAAATAAAGCAATGTATTAACGCGCCGATACGCGCATCGCGTGAGGTGCGCGCTTTAGGGATTTAAGTTATATTTTACTGCGGGCGAATATCTTATACGTACCGCGGGTAAAACTGCGGGAAACGGCTTGTAATTGCATTAAAAAAAATATATGTAACTCAGACCTTCAATTTCGTTGGTTGAAATGTTGATCTTGCCATTCCGTGTTTTGATAAAACATTCAACCAGTCGGCTCTAACGAAAAGTGGTATCAAAATTGTAGCATGTGTATGCCACGTGTGCGATTTGTTAAACAGGTGGTGCT
>PQWD01013325.1:0-23141 GCA_019425675.1 Leucinodes orbonalis | reverse complement strand
GAACTTCAAGACCTCCTTCAACTCGGGCTTCACGCGTTATCTCCGAGTTGTATATCCATTTTAATGTTTCTTCGACTTTCGATTAGTTGTTGATATATGTGGGTCTGAATCCTCGTAATAATAGCTTGATAATTAGTATAAGAAAAGATCCAAACAAGATCATGGCCCTTAGTATTTTTTGTAATACTCAATGTTAGAAGAAGGAACTTAAACCTTTTTTTTTCAAAGAACATGAGTTCCTTCTACATTTTTGTTACTTACACCGTAAACCCTATATCGCAAACACAGAGCATGTCTGAATTCTCATCATTCGTTTCCACATTGATTTGGACGTACAAGGAATAGTCGAGTGAATTAAAATGTTTTCACACATAAAATCGATTGCACGATCGTTATCTGTGAAAATTAGATCAAAGGGAGACAAGGTTTTTAGTTCTACCAACATCTTATTTTTTTTTAGGGTTAGAAAGAAAAAAAATATCAGGTTCAAAATACCTTTACTTAAAAAATTGCACCCCCAAAAAAATCTGCAATAAAGTTGCATGAATCTATTTTATTTTCAAATGGAAAGGTTTTAAATTTTTATTGAGGGATCATTTTGTAACATTTTGATGGAGGTGTGTATTTTGCGTCTTGGTATTGTATGTGTTGAAGGCGGCGGTGGGTGTCTATTTTTTAATGTAGAGTCCGATTTATTCTCCTCTTCAATTGTTATGTATTAAAAAATACCAAAAAAATAAGAGTATATAAGAAAAATTTTAGATTTCTATTAGTTAGAGCTTAGTGAAGTATGGGATCAGATGCATCTAATCTTAATTTTGTACTATGCCTCCCATAATTGACTATTTCTAAATATTTACCTGTTAAAAGAAATAAGATGAGCTTGGAAATGAAAGTTAACCAAGGAAAATACTATAATTAATGTGTTTTCAAAAAAATTTTCCTTTTGTTGAAATTTTGCGAATTTTACAGAGAGATTTCTAACTGAAAGTTAAGATAAGACATGAGATCGATTTCTCGGAAGAGATACCATGTTAAGGATGGTTTTGAAAGCAGGTTTTTATAAAAAATCATCAATTGGCCTTTGTCGATAGTAAAGATTATTTTTTTTTTATCGATTGCCAAATTAAAAAAAAAATTGAAGGTTTAGTATAAACATTGATCTTTTTAGACAATATTTAAGTGCAAATGATAACGGGCTTCTTTATATTATCAAAGGTTTAAATTTTTCATCTTTTAAAATAATTAAGACTTTTTTTTTAAAAAATACCTTAAAAGATGCTTTTGAAAAAAAGGGCTTTTAAAGCTGACAATTACCAAACTTCTCTGTTACTAAGACAATGCATCTGTGGTATCCCCCACACAAAAAAACGTCTAAATATTAGATTATTTTAAACACGGACACTGCTTCTTGGTCGTACCTCATTTCGGGTAAAGCTATTTATAATTATTGGAGGGAAAATCAACCAATCAAATTGTTTAAATGTTTATTTCCCTCTAAATGGGAGGTAAAATATATCTTTATGATATTTTGTATATCATAGTATCTATTTAAACTCGGCATTCAAACTACAAATTTTCATTAATTTAATCCATCTGACGTTAATATTATATTATATTTTTCTAACCTCTTAATTAAAAGATCTAAAGACATTACGTTGCACAAAAAGATCAAAAACATTAATAACCATAACCAGCTTATTCATGTAAAAGTTTGCATATAATAGGTTATGCAAGGGTAGAATATTACTATCGTTTTAATGGGTGTGGCAAATCTGCATTAGGACGTTAAAATTATAATTTTTTATATACGACATCTCCTCTCTCAGTACCTAATCTTCTCTCAAAAAATTTTTATTTGCCCTGAGATATTTACTAGATTTCTTCACTACGTATGCATCTTCTGAGATTTTTTTCACAATTGTGTAACCAGTCTTCCAATTACTTAATAATTTATTTTGATTCTTCCTAAAAATCATCACCTTCTGACCAATCGCAAATGCTTTTTTGTTTTCAACTTTGCCCTTAATTATAGATTTCTTGTATTTTTCAAAAACCATATTTCTTTTCTGTATGAGTTTGTCTTTGGAAAGAAAAATTTCCTTCTGTCCATATTGTTTGTCTATCCTAAATTGAGGTATGTAAGCATGCATGAATATAAATGGTGATGTGCCTAATGCTCTATGAAATGATAAATTTACTGCTAAAGTAGCTTTTCCGACTACTTTTTGCCACGATATTTTTCCAAAATTACATAACTTCTTTATTTTAAGCCATTAGACTATTACTGCTCTTCAACGATCCCTACGTTTCAGGGTGCTTCAGGCTGACTGCATATTATCCAGGTAAACCTTGAACTTTCGTGGGCCAATTTTGTAATTATTTTATTCTTAAATTCTAATCCAACATCAGACAATATCCTGGATGTTTCCGGTTCTTAGTTATTTAGATTCAACAATACACTTTTTTATAGTTTTACTCTTTTTATCTGAGATAATTTTTGTTTCTAACCATTTTGTGTAATGATTAATAGCGACAAATATCCATTTTATTGTGTATCTGCTTACCTTGAATTCTCCCAATCAAGTCGACTTCCCATAAGTCATTTTTTGAAGCTGAAATTACAACTTTATTCTTAGTATTTACTGTTTTCTCGGCTGCTTTATTACAAATAACACATTTTCTGTAAAATATATCAATATCTTCCTCCATATTTTCCCATCTATATCTTTTATATATTAAAAACTTCATTGTGTTTGATGATCCATGACCTGTGATAAGATGATACTCGCTTATTATATCTTGTATTTCTTTGGAGTTTTTGACATTGTAGAATCCATTTGACATTGCGTTTACAGTTTCTGGTAATCTACTAAAACCGTCTGCTATATTTTTTTCACCCTTTATGTATTCGATTTTAAAACTGTATTCCTGTAACTTAATAGCCCATCTTAGCATTCTACTACACGGATTTTTGCATTCCCATAGATAGTTTATCGCTTTGTGATCTGTTCTAAGGATAAATTCTTTCCCTGCTAGATAATGTCGAAAATTCTCAATTCCTTTTACCACCGCCAGTAGCTCTTTATCCGTAACAGAATAATTAACCTGTGCTTTATCAAAATTTTTACTAAAAGTAGCTATCATTTTGTTACTACCAGAATCACTTTCCTGTGACAGAATTGCCCCAATTCCCTTTTCCGATGCATCTGTTGTCAGTATAAAAGGACGATTAAAGTCAGGTTGACATCTTTCAATCTTATCCGCTAATATTTTTTTCATTGTACAAAAAGCTTTTTCCGCTTCCTTATTCATCTTTATAGTTTTTTGACTGTTTCTCTGATGACCCTTGAGAATATCAAATAAAGGTTTCATTATCTGAGAGTAATCACGGATAAACTCTCTGCAATAGTTTGTCATTCCTAAAAATGATCTAAGTTCCTTTAAAGTGGTTGGTAGAGGATATGATTTAATAGATTCTACCTTAGAAGGATCCGGAAGTATTTTCCCATCTTTAATAATGCTCCCAAGAATTTTAATTTCCTTCCTGTAAAATTTACATTTTGCTTTGTTTAAGGATAGTTCCGCCTCTTCCCAAACAATGTGTAATACGCGGGTTGCATGTGATTTATTGTCCCTCGAATTTTATTTGTAAAAAATATTACGTAATCTGAAGTCATGGGACTTACAAATTCCCGCATTCACTTCCAAGTATGCTGTCCATTATTCTTTGGAAGGTTGCTGTTTCTAGCATTTGCAAAGTCTCATAAGCATACATTATATCATATAGATACCTCCCTTCGCAAGCGATCTGTCTTCTCTTTATCTTCTTCCTCCACCTCAATTTGGTAATATCCCTTTTGTGCATTTAAAGTAGAAAATTATAACAGCCCCTTGAAAACTTAAGATCAAAAATTCTCATCGCATTCTTGTATCGGAATTTGTCTGTTGACAGGATTTTTTGGGTTAAGGTCTAAAGTCTATGCACATTTCTTAATATGAACCATCTGGTTGTAATAGCGAATATTATACTACACCAAGGCACTGCTTGATCTTCTAATGTAACCTTGTTCAGCTGTTTTCTAATTCATTGTCGATATGCTTTCTCAATGGATTCGTATTCTGTATAATTCTTCTGACTTAAGGGTATTATCACTTGTTATTTCCTTATATCTGTGGTCCCTGAAATCACAAAATCTTTTCTTGGATCCAATCGCATTATTAAATTTCCTTAATTCAGATTCAAAAACGAGTCTCTTCCAGCTTTTTGTTATAGGTAGTAACATATGTTTCTCTTGTTTTGAAAACTATTGTTTTTACCTCTCTATGAAATTTCTGGATACCTCTGTATCCATCGACACCAATAATGTACTATATCTATGGCACTTCATCCACAAAACTACTGGATTAAATTTTTTATACCAACGACTTTTATCCCTATGTTTATTATACAATTTTACTACTACTTTTTATTAGGACTGCCCGAATGCGAAGTAGTCCAAGGTTGTTATTTATGTATCTCGAAATTCTGCTAAATTTCAAACCATTCGTATGTTAATTAGTGATATATCAGCTACCAGTTTCTATAAGGCAATCGTAGTAGAATCGTTAATTTTAACCTTCTATTTAATAAATGATATTTTTGGTGTATCAGTTAAAACATGAGTTAATACAAGATTAAAATTAAATGTTTTTAATATTCATCTGTTTCGTCATGACTTTTCTAATAAATATTCCTCCTTATTAATATTTCCAATTGAGTTATCTCCTTCTTAAAGAAAATGTTCTTTCCTAACATCTTCAATGGTTCTTACACTCCGTGTGTGTTGTCCTTTTGTCTATGGAACTCAAAGTATTTTTTGCCTGTCTGTTCTCACGGTCATGCTTTGCATTCCTTGACTAATTGTATCTTCCGCTTATGACCATGTACATCTTTATCCATTTGCTCATTTGGGTCTTAACGTTTTATGGGGAACGCTATTCAAGCCACACTCCTCTGCCCTTTTTGATGTTAATTCTCCAGTTCTGAGAACTGTTCTGCTGCTTCAAAGTAATCTTTTATTTCCAAAGGCCTTATTAATTAATCACCTCGGTGATGGTTTTATAATTCATATTCCTTTTTCCAATAAGATTGTTGTCGTTCTCTCAATAAAGCGTGTAAATTCCCCCCTCGCGTAGGGATCAGCCATTTCAGAACTTTGGAGAGAGAAATGTAGTATTTCTTGTTATAAAAAGCGTTGTTTCAATGCATCCACTATTGTCTTAAGAGACATTTGTCTAAGCGAACTTTTCAAAGTGCTGTAATTGCCCATGTTAGCGCTTTGCCCGCAGATGACTTCACAATAACTGGATAATTTTGAGCCTCCTTAGCTCCAGAAGACTAGTAATGAATTCAACTTCATTGGCCAACTAACAAACATCTTCGTCCTCTTCCCCAAAAATTCCTTTATCGATTTTATTCGACGTCGCCATATCGTTTAATGGTTGGCAATCCGCATAGGGGTTAATAGATATAATTTTTATATACGACATATTACTAATAATATTATTTTTTGCTGTTAGACTTTTATTTGTCTGCTATTTTGTTTAACAATATCTAATATATCACTTTTAAAATTTTTATTTATGTCAAACCTAATAAAAAGACGCCTAAAGGAAAAAATCTTTTAATAAACTTTGTTTTATTGATCCTTTACACAAAGATATAGTTTTCATTTAATCGATTTGAGATGTGTGGTATTATATTTACCACTTATTGTAAATTTTTACTAAAAAATATTTATTATAAAAAATTATATTTGTTACCCCAAAAAAATAAGATCAAGTGCCAGACAACCGAAAATATCATTAATAAAGGTAAATAAAAATAAAAATAAAAAGATCAAAATTCCAACAACAAAATATCATTAAAGGTTAAAATAGTCTGTTTTCCGGCATACAGGGACGAGATCATTATGAAGCATTTTCTATGTTCTGGCGCGTCTTCCTGATTGGTATTGCCACAGAGAGAAACTAAACTATGTGTCTTTAAAACTTAAAGAGACTTCCCACAACCAATATTTTATCCTCATTTATGTTTGTACTTATTTTCTCGAAAATAAAAATATATTAACGCTATTTGACCCAAATAGCCCTTAAAGGGCTAAACTTTCTTCATGATTTTTTCACCTATGGTCCAGGATACTGCTCCTTTAATAGATTTTAAAATTATTTTAATCAATTTTTGGTTCAGCGCTTCTTATTAAATTTATTCTTCTTTTTTACAAAAGAAAACGATAAAATAAGTTAAAATTTAGCTATCAGTTGTTGGATATATTATTTTGAACAATACGTGTTCTAAGATTTTAATTTCCATAGTTAAAATTAAAAAAAAGTAATATCCTTCTCAGGCTGTAAACCAATCTATACGCTTTAAAAGGAAACCTAAAGAGTGATTTCCCTTAAACTTAAAAAGTTTATACTTTTCATATAACATAATGTACGTAATCTGGAACAGGCCGGTAAAAAAAATTAACTAAAAAGGGACATGGATTCAAAAAGGCTGTACACATTCATATAACAGACACAAAAATATCCACATTGTGGACATATCTTAACACTTTGATAAACTAAGTTACAAAAAAATTGAACTAGAGCAGGTTTTGTGAAAATTTAATTTTACGAAATTTCATAATCTTCTTCTATATAAAACTCAATAGACATAGGTACTAGAAGGACTTAAATCCGTGGGACTTTAAATAGCTTTTGAGATGCGACCTGTAAATATAGGAGTACAGTGGCCCGCTAGGCGGGCATGTCATAGAAGGATAAGGTTGAGCGGATACTACTATAGGAAGACTCGAGTCCAATTCATGTCAGTTGGTAGTGTAAGAGAATGTGCTTCAATCAGTCTGAAAAATGGGCCTGACTATAACAGTATGATGATGCTCTTTCCCCAGATCTCTAACCACGCTCGTTAATACTGTATACTGTGGATTTACATTAGTTATGTTTGGGGCAATATATATTATGTAGTTCTTTCAAATTCCACGTTCAAATGAGTATGATATGTGCTTGCCGCAAAAGCACTCAAAATGGGGGATTTGGTTAATTAATTAGAATTCACTCAGTATCAAAAAAGATCTGTATACCATAACTCACCCATCAGAGTCTCTGTGAAAATTTTACCTTATCTGTAGCACCAAAAAAAAATAGTTAAAGGAAATTTAATTATTTACTGATACCAAGCATTATTAGACGTTTTAATATACACGTACAACAACATTGACCAATACATTTTAAAACATTGCAACAACAGTTTTTGTTATTTTCCTCTTCGGAAGAATCGAAATTTTCCTTCTTCTTTTCTTTCGAACTTTTGCATAAAGTATTATCAAGATTTTGACGACATGTTAAGTCTTGAAGATCATCATCCTTTATATTTGATGGTTCCACCACAGAGTTATTAAGAGGTTCCTGTTCTAAAACTTCTGTACGAATTTCAGATGTAATTTCTTCTTTGTAATCTTCAGCTTTACCATTTTTTTTCAAGTAGCCATGTAAATTACTCTTGCGTGGACTAAATTGAGGACGAGGTTGATGTATCGTAACAAGATGAATTGATTCTTGTGTATCAAATGCTCTCTGGTCATCATTCTCTTTGCTACAAGATTGAAATAGAAAATAAATTATAATCTTGTAATAAAACATAATACTCCCCATTTTGATAAAATTTTTTTATTAAAGAGATACTAATAAATTTTTAGTTAAAATGTACGTTAACTCATACGATTTTATTATGGGGTAACTTTTCGGATAATAAAAATATCAGTTAATGTTTATTTTATTGTGTTGACTATTCTTCTTACATCAAATAATTGCCATAATCTTAATTTAAAAGGTTAAGCTAAATTAATCTTTGTATTTAAAAATAAATGAAAAAGCTTCAATTAAAGCCAAAACAAGAAAGGAGAGTATTAAACTTAACATACTTGCGAGCTACAGCTTTTAAAGTTCCTTTTATCAAAATAGAATTTTTAGTAAAAAATAATTGTTCTAAAAAAAGCACTATTATTTTTACTGTCATATATTTGTTTTCTATTCCCATTAACCGTAATTTAAGATACTCTTCATCCTGATCATAAAGTTTATTAAAAAATTATAATTTTTTAATTAATAAATTTTGTTGATACCAACAATTGTTTCTAAGCGTTCTTTTACATAAACAAGTAAAAAACCCCGTTTTGAAAAAATATCATGTAGCACTACCAAATATACGTACAATACTAAAGTTAGTTTTAAATATTGGACACTCCAGAAAGAACGAACGTTTGCAGTTAAACGATTTATATAAACTCTTTCGAGTCCCTAAATGCTCTCTACCTTCATTTTTTTTTGGGTCAAGGTTTAACAAGTTTTTATTATAGGAATTAGTTCTAGAACAAGAAATAACAAAATAGAATATTTTTTAAAATGTGCTAATTAATGCCACACAACATAGTTTAAATAATCTTTCTTATAGCTTTAATAAAGTCAAGAGGAAGAATATTATTATAGCATCTTGGATAGAAATTTAACAAAATACTTGTGGTATAAATTCCGTGGTGTCTCAAATGCGCAATTTTTTTTGAAAAATTTTAACCCTTGTATGAATAATTTCTTTCGGATATGCAGTCAGAAAGGAAATAGAATACCAGTCATTAATGGCTTTAAATTCAGATTTAGGGGAAGGGATCCAATGGTATAACCTATTGAAAGTCTCTCAATGCAAATTTTATTGGAGGGGCCTCTACATTTTCTAATGGTAAACTAGTTAAAACAAGTGGTATCCACATATATAGTACAGATTTTAATGTTGTTCTTAAGTTTCAGTTCAAGTCTATTGTATTTGATATATTGGTACACACACCATTTGTAATATTAAATGAACCTTATAACAGATTCAATAGGTCTTTTCAAGATTTATTTGTATTGGATGATGAAGTTTTCTCACAGATTTCATCTTTTGATAGATTAAAAGCATCGATATATAGATGGAAGGCCATCTTTATGTCATTTACAGGTATTTTGGTTCCGCTAATTCCAATATTAGTGAATTTAATGTGCCAAATGGTAATAGCTTTCTTTTACACAGAGAATTGGATGAGGAAAGAATAGTTATAGCTTGTGATAATGATTATTTACAAAGGTTTACATGGACGGGACCTTTTAAATCAACATCAAATAGCTTTTACCAGTTTTATGTTACACGGTGAGTTTAACGGCCAAAGTTTTTACTTATTTTTTGTTTTCTATCAAGTAAAACAGAAGAAATATATATTAAGGTTTTAGATGCGAAAAAATTTGCCCTAACCATAACTCAATTAAATTTTTCTTCCTTTGATCCAGAATAGATTGGTGCTGTATTTATTACCATACAGCAGTGTTTTCCTTATTCGAGGATCACTGGCTGCTTTTTTCATTTTGGGCAAGCTATTTGGAGATGTGTTAAAAAGTTGGGCCTTGTAACTTTATTTAACGAAAATGCTTACTTTTCGGAGTTAGTTGAAACAATAACTACAATCGCTCTGATTTCTTTAGATGATATAGACGCTGTCTAGGATGTGATAAAAAATCGAGTTTTCTATTTAAATGCAGATTTTAAATATTTATTAGCATATGTAGAAAGAATTTTTTTGTGAAATACTGGACTGTTATACGATCAACGGATATGGTCATACTATGGTACTCTACGTGGGAGTTAATAATGCTGATGAAGGATTTCATTAAAAGTTGAATAAGCTAGTAAATAAGTCTAAAACGTCATTTTTGCAATTTTAAAAGATATTAAGATATAGAAATGCACAATGAAGCAGAATTGAATAAATTAGTTGCTGGAGGTATACCTAGAAGAAGAAACAAGAAGTACATTAACCAAGAAAAGCGAATAAAAAACTTATGGATTTATCATGAAGATAGGTTGATTTCTTTAGAGGAGTTAATTAATGGATTAAGAGGTGCTATTAATTAAATCTTTTAAATCAGTATCTTTAGCTTTTAATTTTTGTTCCGATTAAACTGGTGCGACTCTGAGAAGTACAACTCGAGAATAGAAATAAAAGATTTATTTTTAAATTTCTTCATAGGGGTCATGAAGTAAAAAATATTTATAGACAAAATATTTAACAAATATTTAGATCACATAAATATATATGTGGTGTATACCACATCCTTCCCTTTTTATTTGAGATGTCTAACGTGAATCCAAGAATTATCCTTATTAACCTTAACCCATAGTCCCTTTTTACCAATCTCTGTTACTACATAGGGTCCCTCGTATTGATTATCTAGTTTTGAAGCATTATAGTTTCTAATGTAAACCGTATCCTTTAGTAAATACCTTTTCCTCGTACTATCTTCCTTTTGCTCAACTAGATTAGTTATTTTCTCATTATCCTTTAGCTTTCCATTACTTAAATCGAAAAAGCTATACCTATTTATTGCTTCAAATGGAGACAAACCTGTAGATCTCTTATAATTAATATTTAGTCTACGTCTAATCATCTTTTTTATTTCTTGTATTTCGCTCCCTCTATATATTCTCAGAATCTCAGCTATCATTGAATTCATTCTTTCTGAAATTCCGTTGCTCTCTGGATGATAAATTGGTGTATGCACCAATCCCGCCCCCTTCTTCGAACAAAATTCCTCAAATTTCTTACTTACAAATTGCACACCGTTGTCCGTTAAGATTCTTCTCGGAACTTTATATTTTTTATTCCAGCTTTTAACACAATCAATCACCGTCTCTTCTTTAATGTCCGTAATAAGGTAAACTTCTGTAAGTCTAGTGGCTATGTCTGTGATAGTCATAAAATATCCTTTTTCTTTATCTGAATCATGTCGAATATTATCTAATTTAAAGGGTCCAAATATATCCATACTGATTTTATCGAATGGATAATTTGACTTTATATTTTCAAAATTTACCTTTTTTGTTAGCTTTTTATTTAGTATGCACTTTTCGCAGTTACCTATAACATTTTTGATCGTCTTTTTTAACTTCAACCCCGTGTAATAATCTTTTAAATTGTAATAAGTCACAGTACTTCCAGGATGACCTGCATATTCGTGAACATACTTTACAAATTCGATAACCTTTTCATCTCTTATTTTTATTCTACCTTTCTTGTCATATTCCCAACTTTCTTTAGTATTTTCGTGTTCTTTACAATTCTTTTTCTTGAAAAAATTCTGAATTTGCGTTATAAATGTCTCTCTTTCATCATCTTCTTTTATTCTTATCATATTGCATCTCGACAAATAGTCGGAAATAATATTTTGTGTACCTTCTATTTTACTTAATTTGTAGTCATATTCATTTAATAAAAGACTCCATCTTTTCATTCTTGAGCTTACTTTTGGAGAAAATAGACAATTTCTATTATCGGTAAATATTTCGATATAGTTTCCTAAAATAATGTTTCTACATTTTTCTAAACAAAAAACTATAGCAAACATTTCCTTTTCAACAATAGAATAATTACTTTCTACTTTGTTGAATTTTTTGCTAAAATAGGTAATTACTCCATGTTTCTGGTATAACACTCCACCTAAGCCTTCTTGTGACGCATCTGTATGCAAAAAAAACATTTCATTGTAATTTGGCAAAACTAAGTGTTTATTTTCCGTTAAAAACTCTACTATTTCATCAATAATTTCTTGATCCATCTTTGACCACATTATTTTATCTTCTTGGTTTCTTAACTTATCTGTTATCGTCAATATTCTTGTGCTTAAATTCGGTATAAATTTTCTAAACCAATTTAAAACACCAACTACCTTTTGAATATCTTTCTTTGTTTTAACATAGCGCAATTTTTTCAACTTTTCTAAACATTCTGTATTTGGAAATATTTTTCCTTCATAAAAACGGGTTCCTAATATATCGAGATCTTTAGACATAAAACACGATTTTTCAAAATTGATTTCCACCTTTTTATCTTTTAATCTGTTAAGTACCTCAGACAAAATTTCAAGATGTTCTTCTTTCGTCGAAGTTGAAATTATTATATCGTCTATGTATACAGAAACATTTTTTATACCTCCAAGTATTTGATTCATGACTCCTTGAAAAACCTTTGGGCCAATCTTTACACCGAATGGTAATCTCTTATACTGAAACTTTCTACCTAGCACAGAAAATGTAGTATACTTCTTCGATTTCTCTGTCAACTTAAGCTGATTAAATCCATTAGATAAATCAATTTTACTGATAAAAGACGAGCTTCCAATACATTCAAAAACATTCTCGATCTTTGGTATTACCTGAAGATCATCATCTATATATTCGTTTAGTTTCCTATAATCTACAACTAATCTTAGGTTTCCGTTCTTTTTGTTGATAAAGAATGCTGGACTAGCAAATGTCTCTCTACTCTCTTCAATTATACCTATACTAAGCAATCTCTTGATTTCGTCCTCTGCTGCTTGCTTTTTGTAAATTGGAACATTGTAATACCTGCATTCTCGATATCCAAATTCTCCCTTTATTCGTATCTCTACTGGATCAGCAATCATTCCATCAAACTTATTGTTACTTTTTTTATATTTTCTGATTTTATCCTCAATTTCTTTATCTCTAATCAGCATTATTTTTTCAAAGAAAATGTTGTCTAATTCCACCGTAGTTAAATTGTTTTCACCGAATTTAAAATCTACTCCGTTCCAGGACACCATCTTTTTTTTAAAATCAATAATTACATCATTTCTAGACATAAAATCATTTCCTAATATTATACCTGTAGGAATTCTATCTAACACGTAGAGCGAAAGTATTGTAGTCAAATTTGTTTCCCCTACACTTATATCACATTCTACAGATTTTGTGACAATTGTATCCTCTCCGTTACCAAAAACTATTTTAATTGGTTTTTTTCTCCTTTAAGTTTAATTTATACTTGCTAACTAATTTTTTAGATATGAAGTTCAATCTACTTCCCGTATCTAACACAACTCTCTCCTTATGTTTTTTATCCAAAATAACATCAAAACTAATAGAGTCTATATCGTCATTAATTTCCGTTATAAAATAAGAATTAAATTCTTTATTAATACTACCATCTCCGGACGAACTTCCGTTTTTCTTTTTAAAAGGCAATGTATTTGGTTTTTTACTCTTATTTTTCAAGTCGTCTCTCAGGTTACATTCTTTAGTTGAATGTCCAATTTTTCTGTGTTCATGACACCATTTATCGTTATTATTATGCAAAGATTTTTTAGAAAATTTCATATTTTTCAACCTATAGATAAGCTCAACTTCCACTTCGATTTCTTTCAGCTCCTTTATCATTTTAAAAACACCTTTAATTTTATTATTTAGCAGGTAATTGCGAGTTTCTCTACCTAATCCTCTACTAAACATTTCATTAAATCTTCTTTCGTACTCAGCTTTAGAGCACTGCACAACTGCAGAATATATATCCAAAATTCCTTTCTGTTTATCAAAATACTCCTGTAAATATTCATAATGTATCTGCTTAAAAGTATCAGCATCTGCCAGCATAGAATTTGCCTTTTCCAGTGGATAGATCTCATCGAATAAAAGTTTCTTGTTTTCTTCGAAACTTGTGATAAAATTTACTTCTTTGAACTTAGGGTCCCTAATCAGATCCCTAAACAAAAACTTGACTGTACCTCCAGTCCAACTATTCCTTTAAATCACATTCTTCAAAGATTCTAACCAAGAACATATGTTAAGAGCGTTAACGTCCTGAACCAATTCAACGTCAATCTTTATCCCTAGATCAACCTCTCCAGTCTTTATTGGTATGTGAAGCTTCTCAACATTACCCTCCCTAGACTTGTCTTTAACACCTTGCTCACCTCGAGTCTCATTTTTTGATATCAAATTGTCGTACCTCTTTGAGAAGTACAACTCGAGAATAGAAATAAAAGATTTATTTTTAAATTTCTTCATAGGGGTCATGAAGTAAAAAATATTTATAGACAAAATATTTAACAAATATTTAGATCACATAAATATATATGTGGTGTATACCACAGAAGCAAACATCAACACAACTTTTAACACAAGATATACCCAGCGCATTTCAATGCACTGTTTCTTATATGACAGAAGAGATGTGTCGATGACCACATAATTTTAGAACACGATACCAATACGAAGCCAGCTTAATAAATATATCATACTGCAATAAAATCTCTATGTTAATAGTGATAGTACATTCGTATCAAGAAGACTTATTTAGTTGTTTATTAACTTTTAGGAAATTTTCAATGTGTGTAATAACAGCACTTTTATTTCTTTTAATGTTTATCTGATAAACAATTGCGTGAAAATTGCAGTTAAAGCCGAAATTTTTCCAAAAAAAGGTTTACCTATGCCTTCTTTCGTTCCTAATTTTAAAACGACCAAAAAGTTGTTAATTGTAAAAAAATAGCACCAGGAAAACATTTTTATTGTTTTCTGATTACATCTTTTATAGATGGTATTCTGTCTTAAAGTTGAGCACCCTGTATAAAGCACACAGATCATCTTGAAAATGAATCTTGTCCTGAAGCGACAACATATATAAAATAGACTTCGAAAAGTGATATCAGACTGAAGTCTGTTCCCTCCCCTTACAAAACTAAAAGGAGTTTAACTTAGTAATTTATTTTAGGAAAGCGTAAGTACCCTGAATAATGAAAACTTTTTAAGACAGGTGCTACCAGGGAGTTTTCGCCAGTTAGTTAAGTATTTCCAGTAAATTAAGCTTAAAAGGAAAGAACCCGCAAACAATTGACATTAATCTCGGGGGATGCGCCAATGCTCAAGGAATGTTCAATAGGACACATTCTTCCTTGAGGGCCGACTGGCCTCCGACTATTAGTCTTCCGTCAGAAACAGTTTATAAGATGACATTTAATATTTGTGATATTTGTATTGGGTTATAAAATCTTATTTATATTCTTTAGAAATCCTAGAATTTCTAGAATTGTTTCGTAACAATAAAAATTCAAACCCAACAATATTTTTAATGTGTCTACGCACAACATATAAAAGAGGACAAAGTATTGATGAATCAATCGTAAAATATTTAAAATAATAAGTATCAACATTATTTTTTAAGATTCAGGTGTATATTTTTTAACAACCCCCAGTGATATAACCTCTTATAAAATTCACTTTACAATTTGCTGCCCGATGAATAACATCAGATCACATGATAATGTTTGGATGTTTCTCGGAATCAGTAATAAAAATTTTTTCCGAAATGTCCTATAATAATTTAATTAATTAAAAACAATAGCGTGAAACCATAGGTATTTTTCTTATGACTAAGTATGTTAAATTTAACTTGTCGTCATTATATAATTGTACTAACACAGTCTCTATATAGTTCTTCGACCTTTTCACCTACTCGCTAAGGAATCACTTGTGAACGTGGTACGAGCTAGGAATTTTTATTTATTTTTAATGGAAAATACTTTCCTGAATTTTGGAGTATATATGGGATAAAATAAGAGAATAAATGGCAAAAGTTTTCCCTATATATATTTATATGTAAAATAACTTGATTGATATTGCGGTTTCCTCGTCACCTGCATTAGGTAAATGTCTGCCTATACACGGCAGACTCTCTCTCTACAGAAACTTTATTAAAATTCTGAAAGTAAATGGATTTTATTACCATTTGACTTGTTCCAGCCCTTCTCATATAAAAATTGTGAGATGTGAGTTGTTTAGTTAAATGATAAAAGTAAATTTTAGGAGAAGAAGGACTGGGATAACTTTTTAAAATTTAAGGTTAGTGTTGTGATATTCCACAGTAAAAATAGTATAAATATAATCTATATTAAATGATAGAGAGAGGGTGTGTCGACAATACTTTTTCTCCACCTAATTATTTACTCTAATTACTTGCTAGTCTCAAGAATATCTTTGTTTATTTTATTAAAGAGAGAAGACTTCTCTATTTCACTTAAGGATTGAGACTTACCAATCTTCAAGTCTGAAATGAATCAAAAATGTCTATAGTCTTTCATTGAGGGACGAGGAGATAAAATATTTCTTTTTTTTGTAATGATAAATAAAATCCTATTTTAAGGGATTTCAGTTCCTTCAAAGCGAATAGGTAGCTCAGGAGGGATGGAGACGCTTCTTCGTTACGAATTGTAATACTAATCATGTGGCAATGGCTAGACTCAACGTGCTTTCTTTAATAATAAATGGTTAGAACTCTTAAAAACAATTAAAATGCTTTTGTTATTTCTAGTAACAAAAAATAACAGATAATAGAATAATTAATTAATAAGAAGTTTTAATCCGAAATAGAATGTTTAAAACTTGCGTATAATTCATCTTGCTTCTCGTTTATCCTAACAGATGAATATTCATCCTTAGATGACTCAGAGAAGAATATTGCAGTGAATTTACTCTTAAACCTTTTAAATAAATCTTTTTTCATAGAAACAAACAAATACTCCTCGAAGCATCCAGTTACATAGAAATCAAAAGTATTCTGAAAAGACTGCAATGGAATTCATTTTCACCATCACTTTACGAACACCAAAATACAGGGGATTGGAAGTTTTTTGATAGATTAGAGATAAATCTGAAAATTAATGAATCCTCTTTCGTTTATCGTCATACCGCCTTTAGAACCGTTCCCATGCCAAAAATGACTGTCTGAATCTTTTTGAGAGAAACTGTTTTTATTCTCTTTAGTCCGATGAGAATATCTATCTAAGCTAGTATTCCAAATACATCAATCTTGCTAATTAAAATTCTTTTAAATTCAGAAATATCCTTAATTGATACAGTGAGATCGTTAAAATGACTTTCATTTTCTTGTGACCTAACTTCTGTGATACATAATGGTATATTTTCGTTTGTTGCATCGAAATTTTTGATGCTAATTGACTCCCTTCTGCCAAATAACTTTCTTTGCTTTTCCAAAATTTTTATTCCTACCAGATCATCAACGTCCTTTTTGTTATCGAACCAGTACATAATTTACTATTATAGGCTTCTAGATAGTCTTCTGAGTTCGTTGTTTACTGAAAAGCAACTTCTTGACGCATCTCTAAATAAATTCATCCTAGAACCACTTCTAGAAAAAGAATCTCGATCACTACATTCTTGTTTTGTTGCGTTACGTTGTTTTTCGTCTCTACTTCTAACAGAGTTTCTATTTTCAGCTTTTTCAACATTTCTCAAGTCTAAATCCCTTTTATGACAACTCGAAGACTCTTCATCACCTTCAGAAATATTCATAATCTCTCTTCTTAAATCATCTTCTTTTTTTGCCATCAAGTTCTGCCTGTTAACTCCTGCAAAGAAATTGTAATCCTCTTTTTTCTCGGTACCTGTTAAGGATACTGAATCAAAATCATCAAAACTACCGCTAAAAGAGGCTCCTGAAAAAACGTTATCATGATCGTATTTTTCTATATTGTCTTTTATTATATCATTGAACTCAGAGGTCATTGCCATATCTAAAATTTGTGTTAAAGAGTCATACAGACGTTCATCTTTATGAAACAACAGACTATTTATATTATTCTGCAAATTTCCATTTTTAATAAAAGAAGACTCATTTAGAAAAGAAGCATTAAACCTTGAGACTAAAGGAAATAAGTCCTCTATTAAACTTTCAACAGACCTCTTTACATTTTTTGAATTACTAAACCTCTGCACGGAAATGCTATTTAATAGCAAGAAAAAGATCTCCTCGTAAGTGGAATCCTCCTCATTTCTTTTTTTAGATATTTTCTGATTATTAGGACCTATTTCACATAGTTTTCCATTAAAGTTCTTTGCTGTCATAGCAATCGAAAGAATCTTCTTTATAAAGGGTCTTATCCTTATTATCTGAAGTAATGCCTCGCATTCATACTCATTAAGTTTATTTTTCTCAGCATCGTATTCATAAACTCTGGAACATATAGTTCGCAAGGCATTATGATTAAAGCATATGTAAATCTTATAGCTCGAAATAAGAGGTAAAATTTTTTATCCATAAGAGCAAGACCCCTTAAGAATTAAAAACCTTGACCTTTGTTTGGTGTTCTTTATACAGGATTGGAGGTTGTAATTCAATAAAGACGACCTTTTTCACAGTTACATGATTGATAAAGCTATAAACTATGTTTAAATTGACAAGAATACTGCTTTTCTTAGATAAGTCATCGAGAATATCTTTGTTTTGAATATTAAACCTCAGGTCAACGTCAATTGCTTCAAACTCTTGAAACTCAAAAAGTTTTAGGTTGTAAGAATCCTGTTTGAGTGCTTTTTCTAAATTTTTTTTGGCGCATAGCAAAAACGATAAATAGCAAGAAAAAATCATGATGGTTTAAAATTTTGAGTATAATTATGTGTTTAATTAGTGTTTACGGTAAATGAACGTTTTTTTTACGTAATACACTTAATTACTACAAAATAAAAGATTATTTCGTAATACGTTTTGAATACTGTAAAGATAATTTTGTTATAAACAATTTTTTCCATAGAATTTAATTAGATGACTCATCATTTTCTAGTGTAATTAAAAAGAGGATGCAACATTTAAAGTAACTGGAATCACTATCTACATATGTACATATTATATTTAGACTAAACTAATAGATCAAGGTTTAAAATATATTTTTAAAGTCTTTATTAAAATTTTTTTTTTAACAAACGATTTATTATTAGCTCACAAAAATTAAAGTAGAATGTATGAGGAAATAGGCCCCCTTAGTTAAGAATTAGCCTTTCTAAAAAAACCTGTATATGGTTCTCTTTTTATCTTTGCTTCTCTACTAAACTTTTAAACATAAGCTGTTCCCAATATTTTGCATCTAGACAAAACATTTTCACAAAATCTTAAATAAGTAACGGTAAGGTCATCAAAATCTCTTATAAAATTTATTTATAAAATTTATTTATTTAGAATTTTATAACTCTAGCCATTTCTGGTTTGTAAACTTTAGTAGAAACTTGATTTGTAATAAATTCTACAAAAATTTTAACAATCATTGCGTGTTTGTACTAAAAGAATGTGCATAAGATGATTATAGTAGATGTTTGCAGAGGTAAAATCCATTTAACCCATAGTTTGCAAGAAAGAAAACTTGTGGTTACTATACTGTCGCATGTAACTATTTTAATTAAAAGCTATTATACATAATCTTGCTTTTATTGTTTCTTCATCAATTGTACCAACCTATGTATAACTGACTTAAAACAGACCTCTTAAAAAACACCTAAAAATGAGTCTTGGAATCAAGTTATTATCGTAGATCTCTAGAATCCTATTAGGTATGACTTTAAATTCAATTATGTCACGGGCGTTCTATCTATTCCCTACGTTTGGGTAAAGATTTATTAATAATAATTTTTACGCCTCTTTTTTGTGCACAGGTAGGGGGAATCTTCATAGAGACTCGGTGGGTGAACTGTGTTCAGTCCTCACTCGAGTACTGTGAAGATTTTTACGAGTCTTATAGCTCAGTGGAAGCATCCAGCTCCGAGGGATAATGGTAAAGGGGTGATTCCCGTAACCTACCCTTCAAAAAGGGCAGTCTCAAGTGTATTTCTCATGAGGCTAAATAAACAGGAGGAAGGTCCAGCGATATGATCTATCGGAGACTGCAGCGACAACGGCTCGAAACAGGTGGAGACTTAAGTCCAATTCACAGTGGTTTGGAGTGTACGATATGTGCTTGCAATCAGTCTGAAGATATGGTCGACTTATACCAGTATCGATAATGCTCTCTCCCGGGTCTTAACCCGCCCGTTAATACCTGATCTACTGTGGTTCTACATGTCGGCATGTATAAGGACAAGACTGTGGAAGGTCTCCGGATATCAAGCCCCAGATGGGTACGATCGTGCTCAGCCGCAAGCAGGCTACATAAAAGGGGTTTTTAGTGATAGGAATCTCACAGATACTCAAGTGGGACGGAACCACAGTTCACATACCAGAGTTCTTTAAGATTTCCTCTACTTGTGGCACAAAAAAAAAAGTGAGAATTATTACTTACTAAAAATCGCCTCCATAACAGTAGACCGTTTACATGAACATCTTGGCCTTGACACGAGAGAAACAACGTTGCTTGTCCTAATACATGTCTAACATATATACCCACAGTAGATAGTATTAACGAGAGCGGTTATAAACCCGGGAAGAGAGCATCATCGTACTGGTATAGTTGACCCATATCTTTAGACTGATTGCAAGCACAACACCTTACACTACCAACTGATTGTGAATTAGACTGGAATCATTCACCTGTTTCAGCCGTGTACGCAGTCTACCGACAGATCATATTCGCTAGACTTTTCATCCTGTTTATTTTAGCCTCCTGAGGAATACATTTGAAGTCTTGCCTTGAAAGTGTTAAGTCTCACGGGAATCGACCCCTTAAAACTATTTTCTCGAAATGATTGCCTTCCCATTAAGCTTTAGAACTCATTATTTTTACGTCAGGTTGGTAAGTTCTTAAATAAACGAATTTTATAAAAAAACTTTAAACTAACAGCTTGGAGAAGTCTAAGCCTACAATCATTTTTAGTAAATCTGTCTAAGATATACCTGTTTGACTTAAATTTTAATTGTAAAACATTAAAATTTACACAAGGCACTTTTTAAATATTTTGACGTAAAACATGAACATCAGAATAACACCTGCGTTCTGTAGATTTAAATGTATCTATACCTTTCAATTAAGTTTTGTATGCGAGTTACATAATAATGCTTTCATTTTGTTGTTCAAAATAATTACCGGTTTATCTCAATAAGAGTTGGTTAAACATTAGAAACCAAACCTCGACTTACTTTTTTAATAAATTGGAGTAAGTAATTATTTATTTACACTTATAGCATAAATGTTTTTAAGGTCTAACTTATAACAAAAAAGAAGAATTGCTTCTTGTGCAAAAAACATCTGGCGCTTTAGTTAGAATAATAAATTAGAAAAAACTTAAAACGATAAGATATGAACTTAGAAATGGTATTATTAGATTAATTTGCTGTTAAAAACGTTTCTGATTTTTTTCTTCGAGTCAAAGTGTATCTTTAAATAGAGCATATATTAGCAAAAGTTTTTTTAGTATCTCACATAAGAAATCTTCTATATCTTATTTGGGAACCCTAAAAATTAAATTCTAAAATTCACTCTTAAGAAAAAAAGATAGCTGTATTTCTAATGCACGGAAGTAAATTATTAAACAACTTTCAAAATGAGCTTTTTAATGGAACAAAAACCTAAATCAGAATAAACGAGATATTATGTAAGCTAACTGAAACTGTAGTTCCCTAACAATTATTCTTCTAAAAGTTTTTATTAATAATTGCATTTCCCATGCGTATCTGCGTTTAGATATTTTTTGGGGGGAGAAATATAAGAAAAATGTAGGGAACCCCAAATTAAGAAATCATGTATGGATGTATACTATCAAATCCCTAGATTTTTGATAAGTATGCATTCAAAGTTCGTTTAAATATTTGCTAGTGTATTTGTGATTTCTTTAAAAAACTAACTCTTCTATAAGGTTTTTACACAAAAATTCCTGTTTTTAATTTTTTTGGAATGACATTCTTAAAGTTAAAAATGGTGGTAAAATAATATTGTATGCATACAATAACGTTCGAAGTAGTTATTTAAGTAAAAAATGAAGATAATAACTTAAATTATCTTGAAACAGAGACTGATAAAAGTATTGGGCATCAGACCAGCATAGCTAAACCCATAGCTTTTTAGAGTGTTTGATGTACAATTCAAAAGATATCAGCTTTTTTGATCAAAAATTCTAGATAAGTGTCTTTACGTGCTGATCTATTTGAATTCCAATTAACTAAGTTTTTCTACAAGTTAGATGATTTAAATTCGATAATTTATATAATGCTTCTACCTACGGTTGAAAATAATTCATAGTAACAATTTTTGGTCATTAGTGCATTTTCCAGTTTAAAAAAAAATTTCGCTTCTGAGGAATTTAAATTCCAAAGATACCCAATTATGTAAGTTAAATAAGAAACAACAATTTTTTACCTTAATTTATTCATTCTTCAATTCAAAATCATCAAAGTGAAAAAAATTTTAAAGTTTGATGCGTTGGTATGATTGAAAATTGGAAAAAAGATTGAATCTTTACACATGGACTAGAAGTGTAAAATAAGGCTGCTATTAGCTTTAATTAACATTTTAAATATTTATAAAAAGGTTTTGTATAAGTGGTCAACTGATATTATGTAAATTAAAAAATACAGCACTTTGCTGTAAACTGCACAATTCAAAGTTTCGACTTTACAAATCAAACGAACCAAAAAAGTATTTGAAATTTAGTATAAAAAGTAAGTTAAACATTTATTCTTCCGATGAATCCACTTTTATATTTTCCTTTTCAAGTCTTCTCTCCATCCTTTCAGGCATTTGCCTCATTGATTCTTAGCTCTCTCCAAATAAATTTGACATTACTTTCATCATCAAAGCTTCCATTTTAAGCACAAGGATAATTCAGGCTGGTTTAAATGCTTGATTTTGACTACTTGTATTGATAGATATTGCTCCCTAAAATAATATTGTATGCTTGGGTTCTGCTTCTTACTTTCTCTCTTTAACGCAAACGTTTAAACTGGCTTTCTCCACTGCGCTCTCTTTCTCGTCTATAACTCTGAAGTCGCTTTATCTTACTTTATAGGTTCTGCATCTCCTGTTAACCCTGTCTGCAATCTCCAATTCGTCTTCTGTTTTCTCGAGATGTTTTGTACCTTGTTCACCAAACTAAGGGCTGCCTTTGGTCATCTTAACTTTCCCCTTGTCTCTAGTTATAGTACGTGCCATTTTGGTAAAAATTCATAAAAGCGGATTCTGTAAAGGGCCCTTGAAGTAAAAACCTCTTTATCTAAGATGCGCTTATTTGGAAATACATTCCATTTGTTTCATTTTTGTTGCTTGTTTCCCTGCTACAAATTTTAATTTTTATTTAATAAAGTACGACAAAAAGAAAATTCAAAAATAAAAGAAAACTCCATAGCAAAAAACTTTATTAGGTCCACATTATGTCTATTTAATTGCTATATTTATTAACCCTATAAGATTAAAATAATCTTTTATTCTCTTGCTTCTCAAGTTCACATTTACAATGAACTGAGTGCAGTGTTGAATGGGAGAGTAGAGTCACATGCTTC